>JACXSJ010001277.1:80378-102843 GCA_014851325.1 Pentalonia nigronervosa | reverse complement strand
ACAATCTCAATTAAATAAATTTCTCTTGATGTATCGTAACACACCTCATTCTACAACACGAGAAACGCCGGCTCGGTTAATGCTTGGCCATTCGACTCGTCTACAATTTGACACTTTACTACCGAACACAAGTGAAGTGGTCATTGAACGACAAATATCACAAATAAACAATGGTGGTAATAGGACAATATCGTTTGATATAGGTGATAACGTTTTAGCCAAAGATTATAGTAATAACGAAAATAAATGGAAAAAGGGTAAAATTATCAAAAACATCGGTAATATTATGCATGAGGTAGAACTTAATGACGGGACAATATGGAAAAGACATAATGATCAATTACTCATTGATAAATCGTTTACACCTTTAAGTGATTCTATTGCATTTACACCAGCTAGTAAAATAAATGAAAACTCTGAAAACGTTCAATTATGTACAGATCAAAACCCAAATCCAATAATAATAAATAAAACACCCAGACCAATTAGATCTAGAAAACCACCTCAGCGATATTCTCCTAGTGATTATGATTAATATCATTTACTCAGTTATATTTTATAATACTTGTATAAAAAATACTAACATAGCAATTAACTATTATACTGAATAATTATATATATATATATATATATATATATTTTTTATATAAGGAAAGAGGTGTTGCATATTCAGCATTTATGTACGCCACACGGCACACGTAGTATATAAGAATCATATTATGATCGGTGGGGACTGTCCATCGTTCATTAGTAAGTAGACAATTTTTATGTTCATCATTACGGTTTATACAGTTAATAATAAAGGACTACAAAATACGTTTGTGTTGTTATTTATATTAATGATCCACAACACTTTTTAAAATGCACAATTTAAAACATTGGTTTTGAAGTGCATATCCTTCAGGTACAGGACTACCAATAATATATACAGAGTTTCAAATTTGTACTCTCAAAATTCCGCTGTGAGCCAATGTATATATTCCTGTATTTGCTGTATTTGCTGTACTTATATTGCTGTATAGTAGCTACTATGCTAACTTTAGTAACGATATAGAATGTAAACAACGATTATAACAAAGATGGAGAATTTATATTGATCCGCAGTTATAACATACGTTTTATACACATGTGTATAATATGATAAAAAATAATACTTGTATTTATCTGTAGGTAGTAGGTACTATATAAAAATGTTAGTATGCATGATGCATCAACTATATTAACTATAGGTAATTGGAAAATATTATAGTTTTATCCTCTAACGACATCAGTAAATGCAGACTGAAAATGCATGTATAATTATATATAGTTATATGCGTATTTATAAGTTTTTGTCAAAATTACGATGAAATATTGAATTTCTTAGAAATCATATTTTACTCCATGATAAAAAAACCAATTGGTTTTATTTGAATAATTCATTTTAATCTTGTAGTTGACAAATAAATAAATAACTCGTTGTTAATACATAAATATATACACATATATACTATAATTTAGTAAAATATTATATTATTATATTTTTATAGGTATCTATAAATTAATTTAAAAAAAGGTCGGAAAGTGAGTATCACTCTGCTGTATAGTGATGGGTATCAGAGTGGAGTCACTGTAATGGATTTGTTAAATTTGAATTTAATGGTATAAAGTAATTGTATACGAAAAACGATTCTGAGCAAAGACGGTCTGTCAGCCTATATATCTAAATGTATTTAATGATATTATTTACATTAAAATAACTAATTTTACTATTAATAATACAATAGTTTAATTAATTTTTGTAGAAAACAATGTATTGAAAATTTAATAAATTGTATAATATATAATATTATACTGCTAAAGATTCAAGCACCCACGAAAAATATTTTTAAATTTAACGAAATAATTAAAATAATTATTCTTCATTTAAATATCTAATTTCGTCTAAATGTGAACTTAAATTGTCTATAAAAATCAACCATGTGAATATATTTTTTGATTTTTTGGTTACACTATTATATATTTACGAACAATTTTTTTATAAATTTTCAATCCTTAGCTATAAAAACTGATCGTTTTATAATTTTTTAACTACAAAATAATTTGCATATGTTCGATATTTTGATGAATTTTGGTCAAAATGTAAACTTCTAATGCTTATTAAAAAAAAATTGTGCCTATGTATTTTTAATATTTTTAAACTAAGTACTATTAAAACAATTTATGAGAAATCTTGTCAAAATGCTTGAAAATGTAATAATTTTCAAACAAACATTATTGTTATCGATATTTATAGAAAATTTTTTTTAAAAAAATCGAAAAATTCTTACGCCTACAATTAGCTCAAAAAGAGTCAAAATATTTTTAAAAGTGTATGGCGTATAGAAAATAATAATCCTAACATTCGGTGAATATGTCAAATACCTATCTACAACCATTTATTTTTGAATTATAACTATAAATAAGAAAATTATTCCCTAAGAAATCGGTAGTTTACGGGTGAATATCTAATGTCTAATTTCAAATGCTTAAAAAAAAATTAGATTGACTTCTCTGTAAATTTTTTTCTTTTTGAACGATAGATAAACTTATGGAGAATATTGTGTTGAATTTTCAAATCTTAGATTTATACAAAACATTTTTTATGAATTTCTTAATAAAAAAAAATTGCAATTTTTTGCGATTTTTACGTATTTTGTCGAAATTTTAATTTTAGATGTTTATAAAAAGTTATTATAGACTTACGCTTAACTTTTTTTTTAATTTCCACTTACAGCAAATTATGAAGAACCTTGTATTAAATTTTTAAATTTTTTGTACGATTAAAAAATTTTTAACGGCAATAATAATATTTTTTATATAAAATCCAAAAATTTATTAAGCCTATATAAATAACTCAAAAAAAAATGCAAAATATATTGACATTTTATTGTGCATAGAAAATGCTTATGTAAACATTCGGTGAACATTTCATGTATCTACGGTTATTATTTATTTAGTAACGTCAAAAATCAAAATCAATTTTGTCAAAAATTTGATTTGCAAAAAAATTTCCATTTTTTCTTAATTCTATTTTGTTTTTTTGACGCGTTTAAAAACTATTGTTAATTTTTTACTTTTGATTCCAAAGTACCAACTAGATTCACTTTTCTACCGGAAAAAAAGCTGATGAGGAAAAGCTCTTTTACTCCCCCAAAACGTGATGACAGACAAAATAACACACACACATTGTAAAATCAATATATTTGTCACTCCACTCAGTATCTCAAATAAAAATGTTTTTAATTAACTTTAATACACAAACGTTATAATGTGGATTAGCCGGATTATAGTTGATTCAATTTAATCAATCGTATATTATAATAAATTAATGCGTATTGACTCAATAAAATGGCTAATGTCAATTACAAAAGCGTTTTATGCACCTTCATGCATATAACTCCAAAATTAAATCGATCTAACGTTATTCGAATAATGATTGATAAACACGTAATAATTCATTTGGGTCATTATAGATGTTTGAAAATTATTTTTAAAAATCCAGAACTATATATATTATTAATTATAAGATAAATTTATTAATATATAATAGCCAATAGGTATTATGTATAGTAGATTAGTACTTATATACATACTATAATTAACGATTAGTGGTTATAACTTTACCATTACCTATATGGCTATATTTATTTATAAATATATAAATGATAATTAAATAAATTTAATAATTAAACCTAGTTTATAGGTGAATTTCAGAAAAAATATAATATAATAGATATGATAGATATGACAGATATGTACTGAAATGATAACCGCGGAAAGAAAGATAAATTATAATATATAGGCAACATGATTTCATGAATAATTATAGCACCTATCGTTTTAAACTGAGATTCATAATGTGTGTTCTATAGTGTCATACACATAATAACAAAAACAAATGAAATTAATTTACCGTGCCATATAAATTCTCACCACTCACAACCCCGCCCGGCACATATTGGTTAGCGGGCGTGGCTTATTACGCCTGTACTGGCTGTAAGCCGTTCCACTATACTTTGGTAATTAAATCACGAGAATTTATTAAAATAAAAAAAAAAACACTCGTAATTGAATTGTGTCGTCTGCTATCTCAATGGGGTGTAAAGGCGTGTAATAAATAATAATTATCTAGTGGCGCCAAGTATATGTATGTATCTCGTGTATAAGCCATGTAAACTATATATGAATACTATAGTAGTTTTTATGTAACACTGTATGTGTTTATCAGTATAATATATATTATATATACATAAATATGTTATAAATAAAACGTATGCCTATGTTTTGTTTTTCATGATATAATACACTCTGAGACGTTTTTAGACAAACGGTATTGGTAGGCAGGTAGTGGGTACTTAATATCACGACAGTGCCAGCGCGCATGTTATATATTTTATGAGGCTTTGTCCAGCTGTCCTTGCAGCATAAAATGTGTCACAAATTGTAGGGATGGTTGTAAAAGTAGTTTCTTTTACAAAATATACAATTTACATATTATATAAAACATAAAGGTATTTTATATATTTCCACGCATATTAAAATCTAAAACCTACTAATTACTCTTATATATTAAACAAACATATTTTCCTTAAAAGAAATTAAAAAACCATAGGTAGTAATTATAATTTAAAACTTTTTTTTTAAATATTAAATACAAAGCACATAATAATTCAATTACTTATTAAACTAATTATTATAATTAATAAAACGTTTTTGACGCGAAAATAATTTGTTTTGCTGATGACACCATAATATTGATTCAAGCAGAAAGCTTAGCAAGTTTATATTATAAAGCTAATATAGTTTTTAAAAAGATTAAATTGTGGTTCGATAATAATTTCCTAAAGCTTAATTTTGAAAAAAACTAAACATATTATTTTTAGTACCTAAAAAGAAATTATAGATAATATTTTTAAATTAACTGTTCACTCTAAACAGTATGAACTATGTGTAATCGACAAATATGTAAATTGTACTTGTAAAACTGTTGGCAAAGTTGATAATATAAAATACCTAGGTTTACGTATAGATAACAACTTGAAATGGAGAATATATATCGACTATGTTATATGAACAGTTAGGAATTTTTTTTTTTAGGAACATAAGAGATATATTAGAAAAGAAATATTTAAGAATAATTTATCATTCATTTGTACAACCAGTTATTACTTTTGGTATTGAAATATGGGATGGAACATTTAATACACATTTAATTAAGCTAAAAAATACTTTAAATAAAATAATTAAATATATTCTAAAGTTACCACGTTTTTTATTGTACAGATCTTATTTATAATGATTAGTAGTGTTTGACTTTGATAAATTATTTAAAAAAAAGTTACTTTTACTAACTTATAAAAATATAAACCTCATATCCACGTGTATGCATAATTAAAATACTAAATATAAAAATAAATATTAATGTACTTAAGACAAATTATAAAAAAACTATTTGGATTAAGAAGTTGCAGTAATAATGCAACTGAATTATGTAAATCATTAAACATTAATTTTAATCTTTATCAAAATATTTTTTTGTTTAAAAAAATACTTTACTCGAGTTAATTTAGTTTAGGGCCTATTTGTAATTGTTTATTTCATATATATTCTATATTCTTTATAAGTTAAATTTGTTTAAATGTTTAATATCAATTATTGTTAATAGGTTATTAATATGTATGTATCTATATATTTATTTATAATATGTAATATTTTAAAAACTTTATATTTTTATATTTAAACATGAGAACTCTCACCTCCATCATAAGCAAGCTTAAAGGAGGTGAGCAAATTTATTGTGCTAATTATGTATCATATATGTTCAATGATAAATTTGCAAATAAATAAATAAATAAAATACTATATTTACTATCTTAAATTCTTAAATCGTGGTAGTACTTTACTAGTGGAAGTTGTGGTGAAGATTGGTAAATAGTAGTAGTAGTAGTAGTAGTAGTAGTAGTAGTAGTAGTAGTAGTAGTAGTAGTAGTAGTAGTAGTAGTAGTAGTAGTATTAGTAGTAGTAGTAGTAGTAGTAGGTAGTAGTAGTTGTGTCAGTGTGCACAACGCTGAACGATTGCACGTTACGCGGGGGCGGGGTCAGTCGTTCGCCCAAACTGTTCCGCAATTTCCACGTAGGCCCGCGAGTACGACAGTGAGAAAAACAAAGGTACCTCGTTCACACCTGTTAGATACATTTTTTCGATTTAAAAACCCATTAAACGCCACCGTCGACGCAGAACTATAAACGACGGTGACGGTGATTGGTATTATCATTTCAGGTATCGCAGTAGCAGTCTGTCACGTAATAAATAATATTATTAATTATTAATATTATTGTTATATCTGGACACGTCGAGCATATCTATGATGTAATGCGCATGTGTGTGTGTGTGTATGTGTGTACGGTAATAAAATATAATAATACGCGGCGGCCGAATGTTTTCATGACAGTATGACACGAATGCAGAAAAACGACGATAGATAAGGCTAAAGGGGCGCCGTCACAGCCGACGCGTTTTTGGTCGTCGTATCGTTGACTCGTAGTTACATACTCGAGAAGGACGAAAGGACGCGGGCAATCACCGCTGTCATCGTCGTCGTCGAAAGGTGAATATCGTATAGTTTCTTTATTATAATAATAATACAATATTACATTATTGTTGGACACTTGGGCGCGCGTTGTTACTTGTGGTTCACACACACCCTCTGGCTCTTTTTTGGTACCAAAACTGCCAAAATCGATGTGTATGCAAGATGAGCAGTGTGTTATCACGATTCAAGACCCGATGAAAACGGCGATTATGATATATGTTCGTACTTTTGGCCTACATTCGTGGGTTGTCGTTTTGAATATTTTTCTTTCCCGGTGGGAGGATACATATTCGTGATGGTGTACTTTTATCTTACATTTATTCGACGTTCACTTATTTTTTTTTTTGAATGATTTGGTAGGGCATTTATATCTTGCTTATGACTGACTCTTGTATAATACTGTGAAAGTTTACAAATGTTTCACACTGAACAATTTGCGTTTATTAATTGTTGATCGTATGCCTTTCAGGCCTAGTGAATAGTGTTGGACAATCAAAACAGTTATATTGTTGTACCTACTCGCCTAAGCCCAAATATTTAAAAAATATTCATTTTTATGTATATTTGGTTGTAGATATTAAAACACCTGTGAACATATTGTTATCTTACATAAAATCATGTTATATAGTATATAATATTGATAGCTTAATTTTTTACTGTTCATAGACACACATTGTATACAGGCATACGGCAAACTTCTCCATTTCAAAATGAATAGCTCCTCAGATACAGGGTATGTGTTTTTCTTTCACATTGTGTATGTTATTGACATTAATTAATTTATATTTATAGATTTAATCCAGCATTTAATATTGCAACAATAAGACAAGTATTCAATGAAGCTGTTGAAAAAGGTGAGTGATATCATTGTTTTTACTTTTGATAGTTTTTTGGAGGATTATTTTATATTCTATTTTTGTGTTTAGTTCGTATGCCAACACCTATGCGACTCAGGGATTTAATAAGACAAATTAGAGCAGCAAGAACAGCAGCTGAAGAAAGAGCTGTTATCAACAAAGAATGTGCAGATATTAGAACATCTTTTCGAGATGAAGATAGTGTCTGGAGATGTCGAAACATTGCTAAATTGTTATATATTCATATGCTTGGGTAAGTGTTCTTTTAAATTTACTTATTTTTAAACTTATCATGATTTTAGATTGATTTTTAATTTATACAAAATAACAATAAATGAACAGTCATATTATTTTTAATAATATAGTGTACCACTGAAAGAAAAAATTTAAATAGACTTACAATAGATAGAAATATGTATAAAATTTCAAATTTATTTGTATGTTCTTTTAAAAAACTAATTATTTTATCTGTTAAAACAATTTAAAAGTATAATGGTTACTAATTTAGATATCCAGCACATTTTGGACAGTTGGAATGTCTGAAGCTAATAGCATCACCAAGATTTACTGATAAGCGAATAGGTTATTTGGGTGCTATGTTGTTATTGGATGAACGACAAGATGTACATCTCCTTATCACAAACTGCTTAAAAAAGTAATTTATTAAAAATAAGTATTAAATATTATTTAGAAATAAAAGGAAATATGTCAAAAATTGTTTATTTTTAGGAATTTAAAAAAATCCTTATTTCTATAATTGATTTTAATGATTTTCATTTTTCACATAGAATATTTTTTTTCCGTCATAATCATATTATGACCAAAATTGACATATTCTCTTTTAGTCAAGCACCACACAAATAATTTATGTGAATATTTAGATAGTACTTATAAATTTTATTTTATTAATTTTAGTGACCTAAACAGTTGCACTCAATTTGTTGTGGGCTTAGCATTATGTACCCTTGGTGCTATTGCATCACCTGAAATGGCTAGGGATCTTGCCACTGAAGTAGAACGTTTAATGAAATCACCAAATACATATATTCGGAAAAAAGCAGCTTTGTGTGCATACAGAATTGTGCTCAAAGTCCCTGAACTAATGGAAATATTCTTGCCAGCCACTAGATCAATGCTTTCAGAAAAAAATCATGGCGTTCTTATTACCGGTGTAACATTAATAACTGAAATGTGTGAACGAAGTATTGATACCTTACAACACTTCAAAAAGGTATTTAAATAGTGTTTTAAATATTTTCATAGGCGTGTGCACGGGGTGTAGCCTGTAGGGCTATAGCCACAACTGAAGTTCTTTTTAGAAGGCACCTAAATGACCATAACCTAATATCTTTTTCACTCAACTATTGAAATTTGGAAGTATTATCATGACAACAACATTGCATTCCAGAACTTGGAAGATCCGTTATTTAATTTATATATTATATTTTAATATTTTGTTTGAGTATATATTTTTTTTTGTAGGAGGGGGTGGTTTGAAGGATTGGATGGTCAACAAAATATTAGCCACATATGCTACTTACGTTTGCTCACGCCTATGGTTATTTCAAATAAATAATAATTATAATTATTTTTTCATTGACTTTGTCTTATTAGTTATTTGAAAATATTTTAACTTCTCCCTATCTAGGTGGTTATAAATTAATAAATACATATAATGTTTATTTTATTATATCTTATTACAAATTAATATTTTATAGGTTGTGCCAAACTTAGTAAGAATCTTAAAAAACCTAATACTTGCTGGTTATTCACCTGAACATGATGTTTCTGGAGTGAGTGATCCTTTCTTACAAGTAAGTAAAATACATGCTTTCTCTTAAAAAACAATAAATATTCAAGCTTTCAAATAACTATTTTATTTGCAGGTAAAAATATTGAGATTGCTTAAAATACTTGGCAAAAAAGATCCAGAGGCTTCTGAAACTATGAATGATGTCCTTGCACAAGTAGCCACAACAACTGAAACAAATAAAAATGTTGGTAACACAATATTATATGAGACTGTGTTATCAATTATGGATATTAAGTCTGAATCCGGGCTCAGGGTGCTAGCCATTAATATTTTGGGTAGATTTTTGTTGAACACAGATAAAAATATCAGATATGTTGCTTTGAACACACTCTTAAAAACTATTCATTTAGACATGACTGCAGTTCAAAGACACAGAACTACTATAATTGAGTGTCTTAGAGTATGTTGAATATTATAATATTATTGAAATGAATTAAACTTATAATATCTAATTTTATTTTATAGCAAGACCCAGATGTTTCTATAAGAAGACGAGCATTGGAGTTAAGCATAGCTTTAATTAACTCTCATAATGTATTGACTATGACTAAAGAATTGCTTGCATTTTTGGAAACATCTGAACCTGAATTTAAAGCTCAGTGCTCTTCTAGCATTGTGTTAGCCGCAGAAAAATTTGCACCCAATACTCGATGGCATTTGGATACTTTAATAAAAGTTCTTGTTGCAGTAAGTTGATAAAAAATAAAAAAGAATAAATTTTAGACTGTTATCACAATAACTATGTTCCACCATGCTCTCAACTAACAGCAATAATACCAACCCATTCAGTGGTCAAATTTTATTAAACCATAATTTATTTGATGGATAATCGTCATTTTTATGTTTGATCAGGCTGGTAATTATGTAAGAGATGATGTTGTATCTAGTACAATACAATTAGTTTCTGAATCTGGTGCTCAACATGGTGGTTATATGGCTTCAAAACTATGGGTAGAGTTAGAAAAAGATACAAGTGATAAACAACCATTGATACAAGTTTCAACATGGACAATTGGAGAATTTGGTGACATGTTATTACAACAATCTGATGAACATTCTGTAAATGTAAGTTTTTTATTTTTTACTTAAAAACTTAACTCTCTTAATTTATTTGAATATTGTCTAGGTTAACGAAGAAGATATATTAAGAGTATATCATAAATTAATGTGGAGTCCTCAAAATAATATTATTACAAAACAGTATACATTAAATTCACTTATGAAATTAAGCACTCGTATCAAAGTTAATATAGAGTAAGTATAATCTTAAATAATAGTTAATTTAAATTATTTAATTAAAATAGTTAATCGTAAATAAATAATTAATTTGAATGACTATTTGTCTTGACTCCAAATAATTTTTCATTGTTACCTTAAATTATATGTATGTTATGTTTATCAAAGTATCTATAAATTATAATTTTGTTTTAATTATCTAGTAAAATACATGAAATGGTAGCATCATTTACAACACATATGCATACTGATTTGCAACAACGTGGAATTGAATACAATCAGCTATTCAACAGATATGACCCAATGCGGGAAGGCCTTTTAGAAAGAATGCCTGCCATGGAGTCAAATAGAACTCAACAATCACAATGGAATGAAACTATTGAAAATATTTCATCACCAAATGATTTACTTGTCACTGATGTAACAAATACTGAGACTTCTAGTGATTCTGTAAATATATTTATTTTTTTATTTATTATAAAATAGTAAATAATAATTTTGTTTGCTACTTTTTATTTTAGAACGCATTATTAGTATTACTAGAGGGTTCAAATGGGGACACTGAATTGATTCTAAATCAAAACTCTTCAGTAATACCAACCACGGCAAACGATACTCAAGATTTGTTGGATCTCTTAGGTAAGTTTTTTTATGTTCCTTTTTTTTTTAAATAAATTATTTATGATTGAATTTAAAATATTATAAAGGTGGTTTAGATTTAAATAACCAACCAATGCAGCCGTTGAGCAATCTGACATCTGAAATTAGTTCAACTAATGGATTAATTGATACTACAAATCATATATTTGACTCGTTGAATTTAGGTTAGTTAAAAAATAAATATTTTTTATAAATATTTTGGTTCTATATTCTTATTTATGTATTCAGCAGAAGCACCAATTGTTAGTACCAACAAAGTTAAAAGCCCAAGAACTGTGACTGCATATGACCAAAACAATTTACTCATAACATTATTAGTTGAAAGGGATCAGATGAACATAGATTCAAACACAGTGAATATGACTGCTTACAATAGTGGAACCTTTGCTATCAATGAATTTCTTTTTCAAGCAGCTGTTCCTAAAGTAAGTTGATACTCTGAGTTATTTTATATTATATTATATTATATTATATAATATTAAAAGTTTCCATACTTTGTCTAATATAAGAGTAACCTCAAATGGCAAATGACTTTTGTCTTTATCCCTAATAAATCGATTTCATTTTTATCAAATTGGTAATTATATAAGTGATAACACAATATAATTAGTTTCCGAATCTGGTGCTTAACATGACAATTATAAATTAATTTTCTTGACTTTGGTCATTAGCTTTACTGTATTAATATTAGAAATATATAAGTAAAACAGTTGTTACAATAATAGAGTGAGCCATATTCATTACTGCTATAATGCATAGGAGTCCACCATCCACTACCTGAAGTTACTTTTATGGGACTGTCAAACCTCATACCCCATACTAGTATAAATAACAGATATAAAAGAGTATAATAAAACATAATGATTACAGCAATACTGTATTTTTTATTCTGCGTTATTTAATGAAGTGACGAGGACATAAAAATTGCCAGTATATTACATTGTAATATGTGTATACTATTTAAAACATAGTTAATATATCTCTTAAGTGTTTTCATATCTATTTAGTATCTTTCTTTTTGTGTTTTGTGTTGTGTTTAGTTACAAATACACATTTTTCTTATTTAAATGTATTCCTAGTTATAAGTAGCAGCCATAAATGGCATTTTAAAATGTTATTAGGTAGCTAAAACACATTCATTTTGATGTCTTTGTCAATTAATACTTTTTTTCTCTATATTATGTATGGAATATAAAGATAAAACAAATGTGCTGAAATCATCATATATATTTTATTTTCTATTTAAATATATATTTATATAATTATTAATGAATCCCAATTTTTTGCAGCTATATTTACAGATTTTTAAATTAAAATGTTTGTGTATCTAATAAATCGTTATTAATTATAAATTTATTTTTTCATTTCTATTTAGACTTTCCAATTACAAATGTTACCTCCATCGTCAAATGTAATTGAACCTGGTTCATCTTTGACACAATTAATGCGAGTATCAAATGTATCAAAAGTAAGTTTTGTCATTATACTGCAATTTAAATATTTAATATTTGTGTATATAATATATATACAATTTTAATAAATATTATCTTTTGAATTAAGTGCACAGTTTAGGTTTTAATTATTTTTATCGATTATATATTGTAGAATTATTTATAAAAAAAATAATAATAATGAAACTATGACAGTTAATAGTATTTGGTAATAAAATTATTTAATCATACTTTTATCTATGACAAAATAAATAGGAATCTCAGTAACAATACATTTTTTGGTCAGGTTGACATATTTCACCCTCCCTATACCAACTAGTAGTTACTACTTTCATTTCAATCTGTTAAATTACCTGCCAAAACACAATATTATATTATCATTTATTCTTTCAATGAGAAGAGCCGAACCAGGCTTATGATGGTGTGTGGTTGGAAAACATGGTATGTAACAAAAAGTTGCTGACATACCTATGTGTTGTGTCATTGTGTCACCCTTTTATCAATTGCATGCTAAACAATGAGAATAAGAAATGTTAATGTTTCATAATCTGTAGAATATAATATGATAATAAATTTATTTTTTCATATAAATGCATATTTTGGAATTGGAGAATATTTTCTTATAGTTCATAATTTATAACGACAAATTAACTAATATGATATAAATATGATATAAATGATATAATATAATAAACTGATACAAGAGCATGCTGCATTTATTTTTCATTCAATTACATAATTTTATACTCGTTCAAACAATTAAAATGTAAAAAAACAAATTTTAAAGTCTAAAATATTTTAGTTTTGCAAATCATACCTGTTTCACCTGGTTTCCAAAATGAAAATACAGTACTAGAACTTAATTTAAAAACATAAGGGTTCCACATATTAGAAATTTTAACAACAGTCAATGGTGTTATCAACCATCAAGTGTACACGTCAAAAGTTAACGTTAAATCTAATAAAAAGTTATCAAATATTTTGTTTGTGTGGGTGACATGATTGTCACTATTTCTGGAATTACTTTTCTTGAGGCGGAGAAGCTTTATCTGTTTATATGGTATCATCTTTTTACCAATTTCTATAAATATAAATTTTTTGTGTATGGTCACCACATCTTGGATCTATAAAGTTTTCCCTGTGATTTACTGCCTATTGTTTAAGTTCATGCTTGTTAAGATAACTGTAATTCAAAAAATATTGTTTGTAAAGACTTGAAAACTTTTCATTGTCATGTAATAATTATTTTCTATACACAGTGTAATTTAAAAAATATTTAGACTAATTCTAAGCTATAAAAATAGTTACACCACAAACCTACTCACACTATTCTACAATACATCAGAATTAACTTTTAAGTTGTGTATTATGAAATGTTTTTCATAAAAAATAGTTCAATTTACCAAATTTAGAAAATATAACATATAATATTTTATTTTATTATTAGAGCCAGCTAAGAATGAGAATTCGATTATCATATACTACGAATGGTGTACCAATTCAAGACCAAACGGAAGTGAATAATTTTCCAACCCCACCAGATACATTTGGAACATCAACATTAGATCTTTGGTCTGAAAATCAATGACATAAAGTATTAATGGCCATTGGCTGATAAAAATATAGCAGTAGGTTTGAGTTGTATGTGTTTCAATGTGATAAGTGTTTTATTTTTGTCAATTATTGAGAAAAAATTGAAATTATACATCTATCAGTAACACAAACCTTTGTCTTAAGTGTTAATTTTAATTTTTAAAATAACACGGTACAGTAACTATGACTCTTTTAACCAATTGTATTGTACTTAAAACTTGTATTATTAGCTCACAGTATTATGAAACAATGTTTTTGTTTACATTAATTCTCAAAATAATATTTTATTGATAGTAGTAATAATTGTTGATGTTTGTGATAATTTTTAAACTGCACATTCTATTATTTTTATTTCGGTTGTAAATCAAAATCCGGTTGTGAACTCCTAATAATATGTAACAATTTAGTTCACACTTGCGAAAAATTTCGTATCAATATTTAAACATGCATTCAACTTTTTTTTATATCTGTGTTTTTATTATTTTCTGCACTATTCATAGATGCAAAAAATATCCATTACTATATAATATGTATATTAATTAATAACTTGTTAATAAAATGTTTATTTTATTGTTAACTATATAAATTATTATGCATTGTATTATTATTATTATTATTATTATTATTATTGAATTAATAAAATATTGTATTAATTCGAGTTATAGTTTTATATTTGTATGATTTAATAGTTTGTGTCTAAGTATTTCAGCTTTTGAATGTTGATGGTTGGGTATGCAATTTTAAATAAGTCCTGTAATAATATTTAACTTAATGATTAAAAACTAGCCTTATAACAACCATTTTATATTGCAAATTTCAATAAAAAACTTATTATTAGGAAATATTTTACAGATGTTAATAATTATGATTTTAAATCTAAAAATATAATTAATTCTTCTTTCAGTTATTGAACAAATCCCCACGAGCAATTACATGATTAAAAAATTTGCTTGATTGTAAGTATAATAAAATGTAAGGGTGTATCAGAAAGAATTGGAAAAAAGTTAGCAATCATACACTGAACTGTGTGTCATGAGACTTAATGAATTGAATTAATAATAATTAGATTTATAGTGCACAAATCATATGAAAATAAATTTGGAAGTTGAGAGTAATTTTATAGTTGCGGAATAGCTTTCAACGAATGATTCTCAACTGGAATACAAAATCTTATGTCATATGTACAAATTATTATAATATTTTAATGTTTTATACTTTAAGTTTTAGTGTTTAATTACATCATTTTTAAATTGGGTTGAATTAATATTCAATACCTACTTACTACCTTTCTATTATCTTATATTATATTAAAAATAAATAGTCTGCTTTTCAACACACTGTACTACAATAATAAATATAATAAAATTGCCACACAACTATACTTTTGACTCTTTTTGAGGTATTTGTCGACAAGAAATTTTTTAGTTTTTTTTGGGGAGGGGTTTAAAAGCTTAAAAATGTAATACAAGGTTCCCCATAAGTTGTTTTAATTGCAGTTCAAACATTTAAAACAAGGTTTCTCATAAATAGTCCATACTGTAACCATAAAATCCAAAAAAATATAAAAAAAAAAAGATAAATCAAAATCTCAAAAATTTGCAAACTATTCTGTAGCTAAAAATATATAAAATGTTTAATTTTAAATTTGAGTGGAATAAAAGAATGTATTGATTTTCCAATGTTTTTTTTTCTATCTGTCTTTTCTATCTCACCTTTTGCAGCATTAAAAATGTTCCTATTTAATTTAAGAACTTTTATGATAATAAAGTGAGTCTAATTGGTACTTTGAGAGGAGAGGATTAAAAATGAAAAATTTCGGAAAAATGGATATTTTTATGCAAAGACCTATTTTAAAAAACTTAGATTAATTTTTTTTGGTGTAACTAAAAAACTAATAATTGTAGATACTTTAAACTTTCACCAAATATTTATTTGATCATTTTCCTTACAATATAAAAATTTCAAAATATTTTGACATGTTTTGAGCTATTTATAGCTATGAGTTGTTTTTTTTTTAATTTTATTTAATTATTGTCAATATATTTTTGCTCTGTCAAAAAATTTGAAAATTTAATGAAATTATTTTTATAAGTTGTTCTTTGTGTAAATTTAAAAAAAAAGATAATCGTAAATCCACAATAATTCTAAAATGATGTTTTTGAATAATTCAGGTACCTATTAGTTTAATTTATCAACATCACTGAAATATTGATGCATTCAAAATCAGAACGAATCGAGTTTTTCCAGTGGCATAATTAGGAATTTTTTCTGGGTGATATACCTACTTTTTTTTTGTAAATTTTCATTATATTTTTATGTACACTGGTAGATGGGAATACTGTTTTATCAAATATCAAAGGCTAGGGGAATCTATCCCCCTTACTACCCCTTAATTAGACTCCTGGTTGTCTCTAGTTTCTTAAAGATTTGTTTTCTCAATGGACAATTATTCCAGGATATTTTTTTTTAAGATAATAATATACAAATGCAATGATCTTGTCAAAAAATGAATTCAAGCTAACTAGTATTATCATAACGACCGTATTATTATAAAGTATACTAGGTCGATAGACCGCTTCGCTCAGAATTGTTTTTCGTATTCAATGACGTACCTACTTATAATACCAATATACGTATACTATAAACCATTGAATTCAAATTTAACGCTTATTTCAGTGACTCATATAAACACCTGTACTATACAACAGAGCAGTACTCACTTGCCCACCTTTTTTTTTTTTTTTTAATTACATATTTTTTAATTTACGATTGTATACAATATTAATGATATTTAAAAATTCAATTATTTTCGTAGTTAGATTTTTACTGAGCCTTTCTGCTATATTGAGTATTTGATTGACATGTTTAGATCTTTGCGTTAATCAATCATATGATTATTACGAATATAATACATGACATGTTGGAATAAAATTATTTATTTATCATAAATTATAATTTACATATTCAGTAATTCAATATAGCCTGTACCTATAGTAATATTAGGTGTTTAGTGGTTTTTGATAGAAATTATTGACATTTATAAGTAATACACGTATACCCGATGAAGCTACATCCTGACTAGTTAGTAGCAGTCAATAGTTTTTTTAAAATTTTATTTTGGAAAATTGTAATTAAATTCATTGGTTGTAATCGTTATAATTTAATAATATTTGTTATTATTGATCCATTCTGTTGTTGTTTACTTTAATGTTTATTTTATATTGTTCAAATTTATCTTATTAATATAAATTGTATTGTTCTATTGTATAGGGCTCCAAGCCCGTTAATAAATAAATACTATTTTGGTTTATTTTAACTCAACATTAAAAGGTGAAAAAGTAGATAACCGCTTATAATCTACAATATGATAACTCGTTATTAAGTAAGTCACTATGATGGGGATGTGTTAAATTTAAATTCAATGATAAATCATTGCATTCAAAAAACGATTCTGAGTAAAGATGGTCTGTCAACCTACACTACCTCCTAAGTATCTGTATATTATCATATACATAAATATTTGTATCGCTACGAATTATTTTAGCAATTAATTTTATTGTGTTAGTAATATGGTATACACTATAAAACGTATAGTGTTTTTTTATTTCAGATTCTCAGTTCAGCAAGTGGTACTGTAAACGGTATAAAAACGAGTTTTTTAGTATATTTTTGGGGACATTAGAATATTTCTATAACTAATAAACATTTTACGAAATTGAGTCATGCACATAAATTGTTATACACAATGATACTATAATATTTATGTTCATTATTTTAAAAAAATATAAAATAAATCATTTTGAAGAACATTAAGGTGATCCAGTGATGCATTTTGCGTACTTATTCTGTAAAAAGTACTCATAGCCCTTAAAATATTCCTTAAAAATCAATTTATGATTTATTTATTTATATTCATTTTGTTATATACAACATTCAGAAAAAAAAAAAATTAAAACAATTTGTATTTATTGATCACTGGAAGATAATATTGCTTTGCTAGTAAATATTATTTTAACGATAGGTACTTATTATTTATAAGGAAATAAATTGAGGAGTATTTAGAATTTTTAGTGCAATTCAAAAAAACATACACGAATAAATCAATAAAACCTACATTTGCTTATATCTCCTAATTTTTGTTTTAAAACATTGTAGTTGATCAAGTTATCTGGTCTTGTCACGCGCACTTACTTTATTTTAACTTTAGATTTTATATTGGGTTTTACTACAGTAAAATAGAAAATCAATTTCTCTATCGTTGTGAACCCAATTGTCGAACTGGCAATATATATTTTATTTGTATTTTTAATCATTACAACAGAATAATGGACTCCACTGAACGAGTAGGTTCTATAATAGTCTATAACTTTAAATACCTAAATAGGTTAATTGCAAAAAGAAACTTTTTGTTTTTACTTAGCTTCAAGACACTACCGTGTTGCTGGATTATATAATTTATAATATAATAATAAGAATATTATTCGTATCATGAAATTTCGTCCTTGTATTTCGTGGAATTGTAAATGTAGGCCCGCATTATATTCGTCGTTAATTAACTTACGTACGCGGAGAAATCGATGATGATTTTAAATTATGAACTTTTTTCTATTTAATAAAAATGACATTTAGACCAAAAAGCCAGACAAAATTGAAGGAAATTGGATTGGCGGATTTCAATTTTTAAAACTGATTTTAGTTAATTAACAATTTTACTAGATTTCAATAAGGGTGATTTTGAATATCTTTTTTTTCAGTTATGATATTCATGAATAAAAATATGATATTTTTTGTTTATATTAATCATCATGACACTAACAATATTCGGTATATTAAAATTGTCCTCTGTTCAAACCTAGTAAACTTGTAATCAATCATAATCCGTTTTCAAAATTAAAATCTCTTAAACCAAATTCCTTCAATTTTGTCTAACTTTTTGGCCTAAAAACCACTTTTTTTTCATTGACTGTAACCCCCTAAAGTAATTTTTTTTTACTATTAGATATTTATAGTACAGTAGCTTGGAATTATTTTTTGCAGAAAAAAATGCATTTGAAAACGTCATTGTGTCTAAAAAAAATAATATACTTTAATAATGTTTCAAGTACTCACGAATATTTTTTTTAATTACAACAAACTAACTAAAATCATTATTTTTTGTTTAAATACCTCACTAACTTCGCTCAAATTTTAACTTAAAATATCTACAAAAAAACTGTGTTTATATACATTTTTTAGATTTTTTGTATTAATCAAGGTAGCCTCAATAATAATTTGAAAAAATTACTTTTTTATTTTATATAATTTTTTTAATTGATTATTATGGTATACTATTGGTATACGTATAAGAAAAAAACACTGAAGGATCCTCTTAATAAATTAAAAATACTTAAATACTTAACATTTTCTCAGTACCCACCATGTACCTACAGAAACTACTACCTACTATTGTCCACCATATTATAGCTGTGAGACAATTGTCTCACAATATTAACTATCTTTCAACGTCACAGGCGAAGTGTCAATAACGTAGGTGACACAACAAATAGACTAAAAATACATTGGCAATTTATTTACTTAACAAATTTACATAAAAGTTTTAATATTTTATTATTCATACTTTAGTGTAATATAATACTGTGTTGATGTATATAAACACAATAATATAAATATAAATCAAAATACTTTAAATTATAACATAATATATTGAAAGTCAACATATATTAGTATTAAAAAGCTTATTAAAATAATTTGCATCACCATTTGAAGAGTTTTCTGGATACATAACTGCTCGAATTAATTGTTTAGCTCATAAAAAAACCCTTTAAAGATTTTTATTGCGTCAGTGCTGTAGCCAAGAAATCTGCGTCCATGGTTTTTAAGAGGTATGTATTGTTTCCGTTTTACAAACGTACGTTCGTAGTAAATCTGTGTTCAGCAGTTCAAATTTTATATAATAACCTTTAATAATAAAATTAATTGACCTATAATAAAACAAGAAAGAAAGAATATTATCTGTGTTTTTTTACAATATTTTTTTGTTCTTAAACAAATTATGAGTAATTTTAAAAATTCCTATAACTCGTTTAAAAAATAAAATAATTTAAAAAACCTAGTGAAAACACAGATAAATATTTTTATCTTCGAGTTCAAAAATAAGTCAATTAATTCTATTATTAAAGGTTACTATACAAAATTGGAACTGCTGAAAAGTTTATATTTTGTACGTTTGTAAGACGAAGACAACAAATTCATGAAGTGTCAGCTTCAATGATCTATTAAGAGATCTCCTGGGGTAATCTCTACATACTGTGATGGAAAAATTGGGAATCAGCGTCTCTAGACTGGCCTCTATGAAGAGGAAAAGTGTCATTACAGACCACCTGTTTCATCTAGTTTATCTGACTAACTGTGATTCAGCCCCCCTCTCCAGCCGTATACAACAACTTCGATGCTTTCGACTAACTTAGTGACACTCTGATTTTGATTAGGGTGATTCCAGAGTTCACAGAGGAAAAAATACTTAAGGCAACCAAGAGACTCCCTGGGCAAAGCTGGAGGCTCTTCGAAGATACCCAATGAGATCCTTAAGTAGCTCATCTCGATGCTTCTCTTGGAAACCTTGCGAGCCTACAACTATTGCCTTAACGCTCAAAACCAGTTTGGATTTCGCAAAAGCATTAGTACGGAGCCATCAAAAGGGTCACTGGCATCGTGGCCCGAGCATCTGCAGGTACAGCTTTGTTCTCAATACAAATTCGTACTCAATGCCTTCAATTCCCTTCGGTGGCCGGTGATTGACGAACAAAGAGGAACTAAAAAGGAGAAGAAATATCCTACAGACCAATCACATGTGAGGTTACACAGGGTTTGACACTAGACCCTGTGTTCTGGAATGTAGCATATAACTCCTTTTTGGAAATTGACGTCCCAGTCAGAGCACACCTTGTTGGATTCGTCGACGACTTAGGGGTGGTGGTTGTCGCTCACACGGGACACCCTATTCGAAGACCTAGTAAACCCAATTCTAGACAGAGTGGACTATTGGATGACAAGTCAGAGTTTCGAATTACTTTACGACATGCAAAACATGCAATCTTAATAAGTTGCATATAAATTGCAAAATTTTGTACTTAGACACTTGTTTGAGTTTGAGTCTAAAAATGTAATAATAAGAGAACAACGGATAAAGTCAACTTCATGGCTACCAGAAAATAAATTATTTTCTCTTGAAATCCAATGTACTGCAGTGCACCCTCTAAAGTAAATTTTAGACCATGCCATTATAATATTATGATGTACCTAGGTATACTACCCACTACATATTATAGGATTTTTGAGAAGTTATATGTTATGTTATCTCACATTAAATAATTATAATATCTTATAATTTAAAAAATAAGAGTATAAGTTAGAATTTAGAATATTATATCACAGAATAAGGACTTTAGGGCTCGTCTCTCAAGAATAATTGTTATGGACTCATCAAGCTTGAGTGGTGCATTTGCAACTGCCGCCGCTAACTACCAGCGGGCTTCCTATTTTTTTTCACGCAATAACAATGCTTTTTCAGCCTCCAGTCGTCTGTGCAATAACTCTGGAATCCGTACATGTTAATCCGACTTATGTCACCGAGCATGCCAAATGCGCCATTGCTACCGCTGTCTTCCTGGCCGACAGTCACCTCAAACATGCTCCGGCCCGGTAATGTTTCCACGACCAATAAATACTCGCGTCGACCGTTTCCTCGGTTTACCCTGCTTCGGGCCGACACTGTTTTTCTCAGCGATAAGTAAGAGCAAGCGTACCCCTGGCGCACCGCCGTTTGGTACTTGGCTAGCAACGCGTTCAACTGCCGCACTACATACTTGCTGCCGTCCACTGCTATCCTGCTGCGCCGATCCAATTCTTCATACTCATCACATGTGCACCAATGCGGTGCGATACCCGCTTGTTCGCACGATCTGTTAAGAAAAAATAGAAAAACCAAAAAATATTATACACTAATAAAATATAACTATGTAAGTAGTCTTTCTGCGAGTATCAGCCATTGCAATTGCAGTAAGTATTTATTCCATCAAGACTTTGGAGCAGATATTTCGAATTTATTCTGCATAATATATTTATTATTGTGCCTATATAGAGTAAATAATAAAGTTGCAAGCTCGCGTCTTATATTTTTATGGAAATATCAACGTAACAAAATATTAATCATGTGGTTTTTTTTTTTTTTTTTTTGTGTAT
>JACXSJ010001277.1:45570-80278 GCA_014851325.1 Pentalonia nigronervosa | reverse complement strand
AAACACCTCGTATTTGCTAGCTAGTACACACACTACCGCATTCGACATACCTGAAAGGGTGATAACAGTAGAAAATGGCATTCCCCTCACTCCCCCTTCCAGAGAACTTAATTTTATAGTTTAATAAATGTTAAATGCATGTTTTCATAATATAAATATATAATAACTTATATTGATTTTCCGTTAATGTGTGTTTTATTTTATCTGTCATCACGTTTTATAACAGAAAAACTGCTTCAATATTTAAATTTGAGGATGACTTCTGTTTAAAAATTGTATCTAATTACTAATTTAGTCAAAATAATAGTTTCTAGTACTTTTCAAAATAATCGGGAAAACTAATTTTTTATTAAAAAAATCACTTATTAAATTATTATTTTAATATTCTTAACCTTAGACATTGCTAGTTCAAAAAAAAAAAAAATATAGTTAAAATGTATACAAGGTGTTATAATTTTAAGAAAATACAAAACATAAAAACCCGTTTTTTTCAAAAAACGTTCTCCGGTGACTTACTGCATTTGAACTTACCCGGGTAGTAGTATAAATGCAGTATATGTGTTACACGTGTTAAATATTTCCACTCCCCCCTCCACGGTTCTATTTCATATAATATTCAAGTGTACAATAACCTGTTGGCGTCGGCTAGGCGGAACAAGCTTTGGCAAGTTGGACAGCCGTCAGCCACGGCGGCCGAAAGACTGTCGTTGTCGTCTTCGTCGTTCGGCTGGAACAGCAGTTGCTTGAGCGTTAGGTGCAGATCGAACGGCGACGTCAACCGGTGCTTGTTGGCGGCCAGAGCTGCGCGGTGGCCGGGTCGCGCGGCCACGTATCCGGGCGGCAGGCGCGCATAGAACGCGGGCATCCGGTCCTCGAGCCAGCCGACGCGCGTCTCGCGTATTGCCCCGAACCGGAGCCCGTGGTCGCTGAGCACCGCGGTCACGGCGTTGTCCAGTAGCCGGCCGTCCAGCAACTTGGACAGCGCGCCGGCCGTCCGCCGGTCCATGGCCGACGGCGTGTTCACGTCGTTGTGGCTGAACGTGTTCAGCCAGAACACGGCAAAGTACCCGTGGCGCCTGTGCAACCGGACGAAGTCCTCCGCGTAACCGTACACCCGGTCGGCCGCGGACCGCGGGCCGAGGCAGAAGTTCATGCCGTCGTATTTGACCACCGGCAAATGACGTTCGGCCGCCAGCATGTACGGCCGCGAGTAGTAGTCGGTCGGCGCGTTCCGGAATCCGTATTTGCCGAAGTTGTACGTGCCCATGCTGGGTTCGTCTTCCACGTACGCCGTAACGTAACCTGCAGTGACACGCGCACCACCGTTACATTATTGTGTATCGTCCATTGTGTGACCGCAGAACATATACGGGGGCATTTAACGTCATCGCGCGGTGGGTATACTTTTATTCTATATATATATATATATATATATATATATATATATATGGAAATAGTGCCCAACTTATATATATCGCGTTATCACGTCCAGCGCCTAGGAGGACGATAATTCATATCGGATGAAAATCGTTCGATGGCAAGGGAAAACGGGACGTTAATTGAAGCAGCTAGAACAATGACATTTGCTAAAAGTTTAGGTGTGTCATTTTATTGGTCTAACGTGTGAGAACAACGTTATATTATGTTATCTACTTTGAATATGACCACCATACTATAATTCAGTAAAAGGTAAGCCGCCGCCAAATGAGCAACAGCGCAATTTTGATAAAGAAAAAAACTGGTGGTGCTAAAGTGCCTTATTTTTCAGTTAGTCTTATCCATTTTATTCTCATCAGTCATAATGGGTGCATATTTAAATATATCGATCTATTAGTTTTAGATTCCGAGAGGAGTGAAGAACGTAATGATTTTTCAATATCGTGAGTTTTTTTTTTGTGTCTGTCATAACTTTTTTAAACAGTAAAAATTCTTCGATTTTTTTCATCAATCGTCAACACCTTTTTGGTAAAAAAGTGAATCTAGTACTCTAAGGTCAAAAACATAAAATTCCCAATTAGTTTCACCAAATGTTTATTTATCATTTTCTATACATGATAAACATTTCAAAATATTTAGACTATTTTTGAAATATATACAAACATATAGAATTTTCGATTTTTTTATAGTCCTTTTATTTCTATGAATGTCGATAAATTTTTTTCCATTGTGTCAAAAAGCTTAAAAATTAAATAATAAGTTCCTCATAAGTTTTTATGACAACTGTTGAAAAATATTAAAGATACATAAACACGGGTTTTTATTGTTGCGTTTAAAGTTTTAAATTTTGACAAAATTCATCAATATTTTCAAATTATTTTATAGTTAAAAATTTATTAAATGTTTAATTTTTATTGGTAAGGACTGAAAATTTAAAACAAGATTTATCATAAACAGTTCATACTGTAACCAAAAAATCTAAAAAATATATAAATACAGATTTTTTTATAGATATTTTAAGTTCAATATTAGACGAAATTAGATAGGTATTATTATAAAATATATGTAATAATAAGTTCTAACAAAGGGTGATTGACTTTGAAATCGTCCGAGGTCGACCGGTTGACTCTGGTATATATATTATAGTTCAATATTACTACTTACCCCGTTTTTTGAAATCATTCCACAGAAATGGACATTCGTCCATTTCGTCTTTGGGACTCTTCCAACACCGTTTAGTCATTTGATTAACAAACATGCCAGTTAAAATAGGAACTACGTTGGGAAACGTATTGTCGGCGACTTTAGTGTACCCTTCAAGTGACATAAATCCATTCTTTTCCAACAAACGATATGTTATAGGCATTGATCGTATAAGATTTAAGCGAGACAATGAATCAATGGATATTATTAGCACGCTAGGCTTGTCTGGGATATCTGTATTTCGGAATCGCCTCTGACCTTTATCAATCACCATTGCATGAATGTCTTTATAAACAGTCGATTTTAATTTATCACCATTTGGTCTTAATTCACATGTTACCATCATGTATTCGACTGACTTCGGAATTATTTCTGAATCGTTAATGGGATTACATTTTGGCTCAACTCTAAAAGACACGATAAAATGTTAGTTAAAATATTTACAAAACAGTTAAAACCTAAGTGGATACTACAGACGCATTCGTTGTTTCTATATTACCCAGTGGAATATACTCAACTTTTGTAAGGGGGGGGATCAGTTGCAAACAAATTATCATGGAAGGAACATTTTTAAACCTAAGTACCTGCACATTAAAATAATAAAAAGACCTATGGGGAGGAGGGATCTGAGCCCGTATCTCCCTTGTATACGTCATCGATGACTTGGTTAAAAATTGTTTTTTCCTTAATTTTTGTTCTAAATGATTTAATATAATACATAATTAATGATATTTTAGCCAATATTTTTTTTTAGAATTTTTTAAAACAATTTTTAACCAAGCCAACGATAATAATTTATTATCAGTTCTAAGCCTGTAATAATTGGGAAGGAAAATTATGAATTAATAATTAGTTATTGAGTAAATGTATATGAAAACTATAGAAAATTTGTATGTATATATTATATTATACATACATTATATTAAGTATATACACCTATTATTTGATGCGCAATCGTGTTATATTATCATAGGCAAAAAGGGATCGGAGCTTAATCGTATTACAAATTTTGCGCGCAATCGTGTTAAAGTGCTATAGTACACGCCCTTGGTCTTACACATACATATAAAAAACTAAATGTATATTTCATACAAAACACATTCAATATAAATTTGTTGTTTTTAATATTGGAATAAACTTATACATACTATCAAACTTAAACTAAATTCTATGATAATATTATCCGTGGTCGTTTTGGTTTTTTTGTATATTTTAATTTTAAAGTCATAGACGCAAACAACGATTGCGATTTGGGGGGGGGGGGCGGACTGAAGCCCTGACTACTCAATGAAGTATTTTAGGAAGAAATGAACACTTAATAAAATTTAGGAAATGTTTGGGTGGGCTATTCAAATTTTTTTAAGGCGGGACTCCGATTATTTTAAGTTAGAAATTCATAAAAATCTGTCTTTTTATATCTAAGATCTGAAACATATTAATACAAAATCCCTCATAAGTTTTTTACCTTTAAAAAAAATGAATGGAAAGCCAAATTATATTTTTATGAATGTTTGAAATTAGGTATTGATCATTCGTCCGTAAACTAATAATTTTCTGATTTTATTATAATTCAAAAACAAATAACAGTAGAAACTAGGAAGTTTGACTAAATGTTTATTTTATCATTTTTTATATATGACAATATTTTAAAAATATTTTGACTTGTTTTGAACTATTTATAGACAATTTAAATTGTCAATTATTTTTAGTTTTTTTCCTATAAATGTCAATTAAATTTTTTTTGTTGGATCAAAAAATTTGAACTTTTAATACAATATGCTTCATAAAATGTTTAAATAGCAGTTAAAAAAATTGAAAATACACAGGCTTTATGATTTTTTCGAAAGCATTTCAAACACATTTTGTTAAAATTTTAACAAAATTCATCAAAATTTCGAAAACTTGCATATTATTTTGTTCTTAAAAATGAATAAAATGTTCAATTTTTATATATAAGGATTGAAAACTTAAAGAAGGTTTTTCGTAAATAGTTAATAGTGTAACCAAAAAAATAATATATTTACATGGGTGCTTGAAACTTTTAAAGTATATTATTACATTTTATACACTTAATCACATTTTCGAATGTAATGTTTTCTGCAAAAATTAATTCAACCTACTGTATTATTAATAGTAAAATGAATTATTTTTATAGCAATAATATTATAAAAATATAAAATACACTTAATTATGTAGGCTGACAGACCGTTTTCGCTCAGTATTGTTTTTCGTTTACAGATATATCTATATGTAGATACTATTTAAAATAAAGTATCTATTTTGTATCTGTATCTAGATACTAATTCAATTACTAATCAGTAAATATAGATAAATTTATTAAATACTTTTAAGTGTTTTATTACAAAATTGCCTATAACTTATTTTAATAGGTACAAGAAAAAAAAGTGGGTACCACTCTACAGTAGGCATCGAGTGGGTCATTGTAATTAATTTGTTAAATTTGAATTTAATCATATGAAATCATTATATACAAAAAACGATTCTAGACGAAGACGGATTATCAGCATACAATACTAAATATATTTTATGATATTATTGCTGTTAGAGTAATTCATTTCACTATTATAATATATTATATATTATATATATTATAATATATACTATTAATAATACAGTAAGTTAAATTATTTTTTACCAAAAACATTACATTTAAAAATGTAAAAAAATATATAGTATGATATACTATAAAAGTTTCAAGTCTCCACGTATAATATTTTTAAATTACAACAAATTAACTAACATCGTTATTATTTATATAAATATCTAATTTCGTTTAAATTTGAACTTAAAATGTCTATAACATCAACTAAGTATATATATATATTTAGATTTTTTGATTACAATATTATTTACTTAGTTATAAAAATTGAACATTTTTAAAATTTTTAACTACAAAATAATTTGCAAATTTTTAATGAATTTTGGTTAAAATTTGAACTTTAAATGATTATAAAAAAAGTCTGCTTATGTATTTTTAATATTTTTGAATTGCTATTATAACAACTTATGAACAACTTATATTTTTCAAGTTTTTTGGCCGAATGAAAACATTTTTATCGATAATAATAAAATAAAAAAAAATAAACCAACATTTTCTTATGTATATAAATAGCTTAAAAATTATCAAAATATATTGAACATTTTATGACTTGTATAAATTATTTATGTTAACATCCGGCGAACATTTTGTGTTTCTACAGTTTTTTTTTTTTGGAGGGGGGAGGATCACACAAAAAACAAATTCGATTTTCATAAAAACAGGTTTTAAGTAAAAGTTTCAGTTTATTCTTAATTTTTTTTTATTTTTCCCAAAGCTGTTGAAAACTATTAGGAATTTTCGAAAGTGAAATGTCAAAAGTACCAACAAGAATCTTTTTCCCATCAGAAAAAATACTGATGAAGAAAGTCGAAGCATTATTTCAAATACTTATTGTGTACACAAAAAAAAAAAAAAAAAATCCATGCATCATTATAAAATCAATACACTTATTGTTCCGCTCATAATCTAAAATTAACTAAAAATAATTGTAGTTTTATTAATATTGTAGCTTCAAGTTAACATTTAACATTCATCGAATGAATATAATATTATTTATGTTTTATTTACTTGATACAAATTTGTTGTTTAAATTTGAATTATTAAAATAGTCCTTATGAGTTGTTATTATTATTTCCTAATGACTACAGTATTTTATGTATTAAGTTATAGTAATCACTATTCACTAATCATTTACAGACAAACCAGTCTTTCTTTTACGGTTTTATTCAATTTAATTATTGTGTAGGTATATAGTTTTAGTTTGTATCTCATGATCCATAAACTTTTGTAACAGTGATTACTGATTGCTAAGTGCTGAGGGCCAAATATTATAAACTATAAACTATATACTACTATATTAGACGTTATACTATAATAGACAGTAAATATATAGTTAATCTGTAGTACACTGTACATAGGCATAATACTATAGTATACTACCCTGTCTCAATTATAATGTAATTTTTTGCTTGGGGCAATATTATAACTGCACTCAACAGTTGAATTTAATATCATAACAAATAAACACTAAAATACATAACAATATAATAAGGCATCTTTTATATGGAAATGGTTTTTAAGATTTTTAAATTACAGCCTTTTGAATTAAAGAAATAATAATATATTGATAATTTGAGGGGGGCCTAGGTCCCATCAGCATAAATCGATTTAAGAGATCCTAAAGCCTAAGGGCCTTGAATCCTGATAGACTAACTGTTATAGTCAGTTGTAGTCTAATACTATAATAAACAATAGTTATACATACTAATTTGTTTCATAATTATTTGGCTTTGTTGAATTTCTGAACTCTTCAGTACTTTACAAAAATATTGATAAATACTGTTATATTATATCCAGTATCAACAATTATGTTATATAATAAGTACCTAGTGTATAATATACAAATTATCCTTATCATCAATATTATCGCATATATTACTCTATTATAATGATTATTATGATTCCTGTTAATAAATCACAAATATTCATGTTAAATATATTACGAGAAAACGTAATAATTGGTAAGTCCAATGTATTACATTTAAGTAAATAATAAAATAATAATTTTACTAATCTTGCTAAAATTAATTGGTGACATGTAGATACTTAAATAAGTTATGAGTTACCATAGTATATTGTAACATTTTATTGATACATAAACAAATATGATAATTATTAATTGATACAGTCAATAAGATGAAAAATTATATATATTTTTAACATCCAATATGTTTTTATATACTCTTATATAAAATCAAAATTAAAATATGCTTACTTATATAATATTGTTAAAATATGCTTTATGTACGCTAAATAAGCATTTTTCTTTGAATTGTATGACATGTTATGTTATACAAATCGTCTATAATTTGTTTTACTTATCCCGTTCGACTGTATCATACAAAAATCATATGTAAAACATAAAATGCGGACTTTAGTTTAGTATTAAGACGATTACTCATTTTTAATATAAAATATTATGGTCTTGAATTTTAATATTTTACGTAATATCGCAATAATGTAATGTCATCACATAATTGGTACATTTTTTTTATGTGTAGTTTTTTATGTATAGGTTGACTGAAAACGTGTATATTCATAAATATATAATGTATATATTTATTATTTATATTCATATTTTGTTAAAAATTACGTTTTATTGGCTGGTACGCAAATTGTAATAGATAAGTGTAATTCTCCAATTTTACAATAACACAATATATTTATGACTCATTCAGTAATGAATCTAATATATTATGCAATAAACAACTTAAAATTATGTTTCGTAATTTTAAATAATGACTAAACACACATTCTAAGTTTTAGCTTGTAAAATTAAACAAGTTAATAATTAAAATTAAAAATATACCTAATTTTTTTTAAAAAAAAAGAAATAATTTATATAATTATAGGTTATACCTATATATCTAATTTAGATGCTATATTATATTGTATCAAATTCATTAAAGTCAAACAATTATACCATACCTACTTAAAATAATTAAAAACTGCTACAAAACAATAGATATAATATTTATCATACGAATCATAAAACTGGTATTTAGTTTACCTAAGCATATAAAGTAGTGGAAGTCAAAAAAAAAGTCTGATTAAAGAATTACTAAACGGAAAAAAAGTCTTGATTTAATAATAATATAAATAATGAATAATTTTATATTGTAACATAACTTAAAATAAATCTTCAATAATTTACAATAAATAAGTGCTTTATTATTTATTTATTTATTATTACTATTGACCTTGTGAAGTGATTAAAATACTCAAACATTATTTCGACATTTTTTGAGAGCATTCCAGCGGATGCTTGTTGACAGATCATAATATTAATTGTGTATGCAAAACAATTTCAAATTATTTTTTTTCCCGATTTTAAAATCACTACTATCATTTCGATGTGAATAACTGCGAGATTGCACAACGTCATCATTTCTTCTGCGTTATCGCGCTATTGATTTTATATGTTTTATGTATATTATATATTAAATATAAAATTTTCATAGGTACTTTATCTTATAAGTCAGATTAATTTGACTATTCTAATATCTATATTACCTACTTTTTAATACATATTATTTTGCTATCTTTTTATAACAACAAATCAAATCGGACTTTTTTTCTGTTTAGTAATTTTGTGGTCGGACTTTTTTTCCGTGAACTTTTTTTAAGGATTCATAAAATAATACCTACTACCTATACACTATATATACGGCTGCAACTCTATAGCAATAATATCATAAAATATACTTAGTACCTAACGTAGGCTGGTAACGTTAGCTTAGAATCGTTTTTCATATATAATAATTTTATATCAATTAAATTCAAATTTAACACATCCAAAATAGTGAACTCTCTAGACACCTACTGTACAGCAGAGTAGTACCCACTTTCTCATCTTTTTTTTTTAATAATTTTGATATTATTTAAAATATACCTTTTTAATATGATCAAGGTCCGTGGGTTTACAAGAACTCTCCCAATCAATAAGTGAAATATGAAAATATATCTCAATTATCTACATAAATATATAATAATACGGGTGTATATCAGGACCCCACATCAGATGTTGAGCCTCTTTACTAAATGTTTTTGCGGGTCCTATACAAAACTCCCAATAATCAAATACAACTCATTATAAGCGACACGGGTGTCCCATACACTATGATTTTTAAGTAATCAATGATTAACCCGCATTTCAAAATAACTAATTATATATATATACTTATATCATAAAATATTATTTAATATAAAATTAGTAAACCTATCAAAATTTCAGAAATTACAAATTAATTTCAACGAACCCCTAAAAAAGCCTGGCAGATATACTATAGGTCCAACCGCCATCCTCCTTGTGAGATCCCTGGGTGTATTATTAATTAATAATACACCCGTGGAATCCATAAAAAGTGGCCAATCAGCGCGTGAACTATGATGAACATTTTTTTTGTTTGAAATTATAATTATTAATTATGCTGTTCAAGAGCTTGTATACATGTAGCTCAATACCTACTTGTAGCGATCGTCGTCTTTTGGATTATTCTTGAATTTCAATTCATTTCTAACGATTGACGAATAACAACAACTAACAATTGATTTTGAAATGTGTGAGTGAAGTCCGTGGTTAATTTTGAAAGTGTAAGACCATTTGTCTACATCAAGGATTACACTGGTTAATGGCAATGATGAAAAGCACTTTGGTGAATTGCTTTTTTTAATTAAATTTTTAATTGTCTTGTCGTAGGCACTTATGTTAGGTATTTGACAATTGTCATTCCATACAATATACCCTTCTTTCACGTTATCATCAATTTTTGTTGGCATTTTTGTGTCTATAAAAAGAATATAAATTAAATAAGGTATTTAAAAAATATATAAATAATATAAATATCAAAATATAACGTAATTATTGGGATATATATTTTTTTTACCATTTAACTATAATATATCAATATTAATAATATTTTAAAAATGTATTTATGTATTTTGTTTATATGAAAAAATAGCTGGTTTATATGTTTGAAAAATGTACATTACTATTTTCAGATGTGGTGACTTTGCCGTAATTTGAATGGTACTCGGCCGAATGGTAATCTATTGATTTTTCAATTACATAATTTTTATCACCACAATATAACAGAAACAAAGTTGTCATAAAAACCACGTACAGAATGATTTTGATTGCATCGTTTGAACACTTCTTTACATTTTTATTTTCAGTCATTATAAAAGTTTTCTGCTAAAACACTATAAACAATTAAAGATCATGTAATTTGATTAAGGTTTTCATAGTTAAAATTTCTATGGGATTAGTAGAATAGACTAAAATAGACTAGGTGGTGCTACAGGGCGTCGGCATGGCCAAGGGTAGGTGACGATAGTGATTATAAGTAAATACCTATATTCTATAGGTAGTAAGGGTGGTGTGTATCTATATAATCTTTTATAGTGGTAGGGTTTTCTGTAATATATATATATATATATAAAACAAAAAATACAAATACCATGTGGCATGCACATTGCACGCATTGTCACACATTGCACGCATTTTAGGAAGTGGTTGGATTGTGCAGGTTAGCCACAACGTATTAGTACCTACTGAAAATTATGTAGGGTATCATGATTTATAAATATTTACCGTGCCACTGTAGTGTACATAATAATTAATTTGTATTTTTTAGATTGTATTATTTTATTGTACTGATAATTAATAGGATTATTTAGCTTAGATATTTTAATTTAAACATATATGTGTAACCTAATAAGTAATAAGTAATATTGTCATCATTCATTTTCGTAATCGCCAGCATCTATTTTTTATAGATAACTATTTGAATAACGACTTAATTTGTTCAATCCTTTTATTTTATACAATCTCGTCGGTAGCCTGTATCAGAAAAAAATATATGTGGTTCAAATTATTGTAGGTGACCTCTCATAATATTGTTACCCCTACCGAAAAAAATCCTATTGAAATACCTAACCTAACCAACCTTCTATCCACCCACCCATATTTAAGGTGTTGCTTGAGCAACACTAGAAACCGATGTGACACACCACTGAATCTGTTAATATTTTTTTAAAGAACACCATTAATACTAATAAATGATAGCTAACATACTGAAGATATTTACTTTAAAAAAAAATGTCAAGTGGTTATATTTAATAGCAATCATTTTTAATCTTTTGTTATGGATGAGTTATATTCTAGTATGAGTGTTATTGCATGTCAGTAATATATATATATTTAAGATAAGGTTTAGTTACAATATGAATTATTAAGATGTTATTAAGAGCATCAACTATTTTAAATCATTATGATTAATAGATCTAATTTTCTACACAGAAATCACATTTAAAGTTGAAACTCTAAGCATTTTTAATTTTTACTGCTTCAAAAGGTTACACACATCATTGTAAAACCAATAGGTGCATTCATCGCTCTACTCAGAATTAAAATTAAGACATTTTTATCATCAAAAAAGTGTAAGTGTTGGTGTTAAGTTTATATAACTTCAAAGTTAAAACTAATTCAATTTTATTATTAACATGAGTTTAAAATTTTAATAAAATTAAAATTGATACGCACATTAAATATACACCATATTATGTATAATAAATACATAAATACCAACAAATATTAAAACAGTATATTATTTTTATTTTGTATATATTAAGGTACCCACAAACTGCATGCAGCGGTGACGGTAAATTGTGTCCGGCAGCATTAAGGGGACCTTTACATTTACGCATAAGAATTATGTATTTATTTAAATGGTACATATAATACAGGATAGCCATATACGTGATTTCCAATTAGGTATATTTGTTTTATCGTTTATATGCGCGTATACATTATGAAATATTGAAGTGTACGCCAACATTATGGTACTTTTATAAAAACGTCTATCAAAAAAAAATCACAGAGTGCATATTTTATCAACTAAGCCTATATTTCATTTCCTTTAACGATAAAACAGTTGAAAAATAAAAAAAATACTCTATATAACTATAATTTGACTATAATAAGTTATAAGTATAATTTAATATTTATGTCATAATTAACGTATTAAATAAATTATACATTAGTCATTATAAATAATATGCCTTGATCTTCAACACTAAAAGTAGAAATATAAATTAATACAACGCCTATGTGGCTACATACGTATAAATATATAGGTGATATAAATTATTTTATTACGACAGAATAACACGTATCTATATATTATTAAATTATCAATTATATTTTTTGAGCTTAATAAAATACTGGTTATAATATGAGTAAAACTCAGTAAAGTTGTGTGCTAGATACGCTACCTGCATGTGTTGTCCAGGCCCGGATGGGCGGGCAAGCTACAGAAAATCTAGGTGGTTATGGGGTGTAGTCGTAATTTTATGTTTATATGGTAATGAGAAATTAATACAAACATTAGTAGAAAATAATATAATTAAATCAAATTATTAAATCGTACCATAGTTGTAGCTGTAATCAAACGTTGAGAATCCACAAATTCGGTGGGCCGATACTTTGCCTATCCAGCGCTGGCGTTATCTTCCTCTTACAAACGCATAACAGAAAATTGTACGTTATGAATAATTAATTTAATTCTGTTATGTATACTTATGTATGAATTGACCTATCATACAATTTAGAAATTAGAATATTATCTAGTAAATCTCATAGATTGTTTTTTATATTTTAATTTTAAAGCGAGTTATGAACATTGTATATATACCAACAGTTTACAATTTAAAATGCTCATAACTAACTTTAAAATAAAAATATAAAAAAACTTATATGATTCACTAGATAATATTCTTACTTTTAAATTTTATAATAGGTCAATTTATTCTAATATTAATCATAACAGAGTTGAATTGATTATTCAGAAGCTCAGAACGTACAATTTGTAATATTCTGCATTTGTAAGACAGAGACCAACACATACGGGTAAAGCGTTCACTTAAGTTCAATAAATTGATTTAAAAAGGTTATTTACTAATAAATTATAATAATGTAGTAAGTATGTAAGAAATAAATGCTTTAAAAATTCTAAGTAAGATTAACTTAACTTATAAATATTAAATATACAATTTGTCATTTATTTCAAAATAATAAGTTAGATGTGTACTTATAATTCTGAAATGTGCATTTATTTTGAAATAAATGTTTATTTTACGTAGATACTATTATAATCTTACCTATAGAAATTTATTAATTTTTATTTTGCTATTTACGTATTTTCTTGAATTTATTGCCGTTTTAAACATTAATCGAGTTAGTGTTGACTATATTTTGTTTTATATTATATCGTTCTACTTTTTATACTTATATATAGACTATGTTATGTGCTTGATTTATTAAATGTATGTTTCATATATATTTTATATTATGCATTCATAAATATATTTATAACAACAATTTGGTTAAGTAGGAAGATGATGATGGTTAAGTATGATTATGTCACAACTATAATAAATTACAATTCATAACAACAGATAACACATTTTAGGATTTAAGGTGATAAACCAAATATAAATCACCTATTTTATATTTTATAATCGATAAAATAATAAATAACACATTTTGGAACTAATCGGCAGGACCTTGTCCCTGATTGAAGGTGCTAAATTTAAGTTATAGCCAATTGATCCCCTATGATTAATGCCACTAATGTATAATTATGATGTATTTGATCTATAAAATATGTGCTTTTATAATATATTACTTACTCGTTGTATTTGAATTAAAATTATAAATAGACCGTTAGGCGTTAGTGCCTATAATAGTGTAAATTAAGAAATTTACACACACACACATACACATGCAAAAATTAAAAATTTTCACTATGATTTTTTTCTCAGTTATTTTACCGTCAACATTAATTTGTACTAGTATTTGAGCAAACTATAGCAATAAAGAAACAAAAATCAAAAAATATTGTATTATGAATTCCGGTACACTGCACCAATACTACACATGTTTTTATATTATATGTACAATATATGCGTGCGTATAATATAATTATACCATTATAATAGTGTAGTAGTAATAAAGATAAAATAGGAGTACAGAATAAGCCCTGAACTGCGGAATTAACGACTGGCGTGTCTGCGCAGTATTGGCGCATTGAGCCATATTATTAATATTTCCACCACGGCACCGCCACCGCCGACAATGCATAGCTGCAGTATTAGTATCACCAGACGCTTATCATCATTATTCATACAATACGAAAAACCTTGCAACAGCAATGATGAAAATAACCAGAGCACAATATTATATATTATTATAACACACGCGAGACACATTGAGACACGCGTACGAAAATAAATAAATATACAACACACGCTACAATCCTATATAGCACCGTGCCGGATCTAGGAAATTTAACGTCCGGGACTAGTAAAAATGTAACACCCTTACATAGGCGAAGTTACGGGGTGTGTCGGGTGTCTAAACAAATCAAAAAGTCTATTTTTATATTACAAATATTGTATTATTGAGTCTTCATATTATATATAGTATAGAATAACTGAATATGCCAATAAAATACTTAAAGATCATTAAGCAAAATATAAACATAAATAAAAAATCTCTTGGTTATTGTAGTTTAGTAAAAACAAATTATTTCTGCATAATTGGGATTTCAAAAATTGACTTTTTTTTAGCCTTTTTTTCAGTGAAACCATTGATTATGTCTTCGTAATATTGATGTGTCTTACAATTGTATTTTCTACAAAATATATAATACTTATTTTAATTTAGGTCTTAGATACATCAAAATTCTCAAAAAAAATCTGCTGAAAAATAGTCATAAAAAATCATCTTTTATATTCTTAAATAACGAATGTACATATAAGGTATGTACATGTTAGGTATAATATTACCTTTTTTTTCTTAATGGAAGTTTAGAAATTTGATATAATTTATATATATTATATTTTATATTCATTGGCTTTTTAATTATCATAAATTTAAGAGTGCCTTTATTATACCAACGGCGCCCGAGACAAGGGTACCCACTTGACTCCCCCCACTAGATCCGGTACTGTTATATAGGTAAGCACAAATCCTGCGTTGCAACTTGCTAACATTGGTTCACATTTCCGCGACTATTTCGGAGTGGCGAACAGTGGTAAACGATTACTGAGTCTAGGCATATCATTAATACTTAATAATATTATAATATCATAAGTCAGCAGCGAACGGACACAATTTTATGATTATTTCAATATCTATTTAGCTGACGTAATTAGTTGATCTAACAATTTTACATTAAAGTTTTGTAGATCGTAAATCACACCATCAAATTCCTTTACCTACCTTACCACGAATCTCTTCTCAGATGATATATTATACCTGTGTTGATATTCCGTGGTGATCAATTTTATGGTACTTACCTATATTAGAGGTAAAAGAATAAATAAGTTTTGACTATTTAAGTGACAGTTGACGTAAAATATGATATGAAACGATTAGACCTTACAACACTACAGTCATGTTATACAGCGTGTTCAACGATAAAGTTAACACTAAATATTTCGAACGCATGACCTTGATTCAATTCGGGGTTTTTTTAATGCATAAAAGACATAAAATTACATTTATTTTTAATAAATCTTAATTTTTAAAAAAACAATCCGCGCATACACAACAAAATATTTTTTTTTAATGGCATCCTCCTTTTTTGAATTCAAATTTAAGTTATGTAAATTTTTTTAAGCAACTTTGACTCTGAAAGTCTTGCTCTATCTTTAAAATTGACTAATTGAGAATGAATTAAAGTTTCGATTTATAACATTTGTATTTATCGTATTTTTCAATAGTCTACTTAGGGTTTTACAAATTGATATGTGTTTTTGTATGATTTTTTCTTAAAATTAAGTGTACTGTCATAAGTACAAGTAATTTACATTACTTCTACAGAAATTTTAACTCAAATTTTTCGGAAATAGTATAATATTTCTTAATTAATTAAAAAATAACACTTGCTCAGTATTCATGACATTGTCTATTCGACCACATCACCTTCCCCATGTGACATGATTTGTTCATCGATGCTAAAATTAACATTTCACAAAGCCATTTTCTGTTCTTCATGTAGTCATATAAGTTTTCAGATCGGAAAAGACGTTGCTTTATTTTAGATCATCTGTGTTATGGACAATATTACAGAATTCGTGGTTCAGTGTCAGTGTAATCATACAATTAGTCATTACTATCTGTTTCCATACGATCTTCTCCGATTTTTAGAAAAGTAGCCGCATATTTCTCCGATTGTGTATCACTATGCAGTTGTACTCGCATGTTTATAGTCAGATAACATTTTTTTTACGTACATCCATTATGTAGACAATTTCAAACATGCATTTATTTCATCTACCGATGTGCCTCTAGTAATCACCAGCAGAATCTGTCTAAAATCACTAGCTAAAAGTACCAATATCTCTCCCGTGATACTTTAGTTTCTCTTGATATCTTTCATAGTTCGATTTAATGCTTTAATTGCTCTTTTGTGGGACATCATACATTCATCCCAAACCAATAGCTTACATTACTGCAACATTTGCCCACGCCCGCTATTTTTAGTAATGTTATAAATTGGCATATTTTCTTCATCAGCTAAGTTCAATGACAGTTTAAGTACTGAATGTGTTGTTTAGCCACCATTGAGAGCAGCTATTCTAGAGAAGGCTACAGCATCAGCAACTCTTCTATCTTTACGAGTTTGGGATAAAAGTAAATTTAAAAGAAATGTTTTACTAGTGAATCCTGGCGCATCCAAAAAGAACAAACCACCTTCGCAATTTTCAATTTTATTTTGTTAAACCATTATTAACAAAACTTAATTACGTATTCCTAAGATACGCAATAGGTAAGTGACGTGCCCTGAAATTTTAGTACTCACTTTTTATTATATAAGGAAGATTTGCTGATGGATGGAGCCACTGATTTATATTAACGGTTAGGATGTACAAATTTTCATCCGCTATTTCATCCACTTCAAGTTTTTTTATTTTTGTGACAAAAAAGTAGCCTATATTTTTCCCTAAGGTTCCATAGATCACTATACCAAAATTCATCAATATCGGTTCAGTGGTTTAGGCGTGAAAGCACGAGACAGATTTACTTTCAAATTTATATATATATAATTTTTTAATAGTATAGATATAAATAATATATAAAATTTAATTATAAATAGCCTTTATGGTTAAAAAAAAAGATAAAATCTTTTGTTTAATATTTTTTTAGGATATCAAAGGGAATAATACTGGAGGATATAAAAAGGGACAATATATGGTTACGCTGTGTTGATAAACTGGAACATATGAATATGAGGACTAATGTCACAGATTAAAGGGTCATTGTGGAGTATGCAGAGAGGGGAGTCATTTAATTAAAGTTTAATGGAATGAGAAGGAAGTAATGAAAGATATAGTAGAGATTTTTGAAGTTTAAAACTTTGATGCTTGTTAAGTCAATTTTATGATTGCGGAAAGATTGTTTGAGGGTTATGTTAAAATCTATTATTCGGATTTTTAAAGAGGTTAAAGTGTGGTATATTAAATTTTCTGGTAGGGAGGAGCCAGGTTTCCGATGTTAGTGCTATAAACCATTTCGTGGAAAACAAAAGGTGTTAAATGGAAGGAGAACGGATATTCTATTATACTTATAGAATATAAAGTAAATCTATAAAAATTAATTTAAAATTTAATATTAGATATATTATAATATAACTGAATGAAATATAGTAATGAGGGATTTTGAATTGATTAAGGTAGTGATATGGTAAGGACGTTAGGGATTTCTATGAGAGTGAGAAGGGAGGATTTGATTAGGTTATAGAGAGAGCCAACTTCTATAGCAGAGCATCACAGCGGTACCCACTTTTCAAGTAATTGCCCACCTTTTATACATTTTCGGATTGACTTTAACCATGGTAGGTCAGTCGGTAACCGTAGTCTTATGCCATCATTGATGACAAGACATTAGGCGATCTATAAGCAAACCTTATGTATTCTAACCTTATATAAAGAAATCTGTGATTAAAACAACGTCCTTGTCAATCCTAGTTTCGGTATTATCATTTATCATTTTAAAATAAATGTATTATGTATTTATATTTAGGTATATAACTATTAAATAATATTAAATATTAATTAATAATTATTAATAATTATATTATAATTTATTATAACCATATATAATTAACAAATTAAGTATTTTGTACCTCTAATACTGTTAAAAGATTGAAACAAACTCGCACAGTTACACTTAGACATAATTTGTGATTTTTTAAAGCCTTGCTTAATCGTTAGTTTGTATCGTCCCATATTGAACAATATATTTCTGAATGGATACATTTCATGATGCTAAGAGCTTTGCTTCTTCGAGAAAAAAAAATTCCAATGAAAAAGTAAGTCTTGACACTATTTAACCATTATGACATGATTATACATTAACTATACAAACTTACTTTTTAACTTTTGTAACTGTTGATAGCTTATATTTATCCAATTGCAAAAAAAAAAAAAACAATGATTGAATAATATGTGTTATATCAGGACACCAAAATTTTAATATTTAGGTATTATTAATAAAAAACATTAATATCATTATTATTTTTAGAGTGTTGATGCAGATTCTATGATTAAAAATATCATCTCTCAAGACACATTTGTTGTAAATAAAGACTATCAATCATATTCGGTAATAATATAATAATAATAATAATTAACATTAAGAGGATACCATACTTGCATTTGTTGTTTCCATCTTACAATTGCGTATTGTCACAAATCTAAGTTAAGCTTTATAGGTACATTAGTGTGAATTGGCATAAAAAACTTAAAAGTAAGGACATTATCTGTGTTTCTATTTTAATTTTTAGAATAGTTATAAGCACTTATAAATTACAATTTTTTTCATTCATAGCTCGACTAATAATTACCAATAAAAACCAATACAAACAAAAAGTTTTATCTTAAAGTTTGACAATAGTTCAATTTGCTCTAATATTAAAACTATTGAAGCTAAACATGAATTGCTGAGCATAATATCAATTTTGTTATGATATTCTTTTTTAAGATGTAAACAAGAAATGTGAGTAAGCGGTAAAGCATTTTCTTAAGGTTACTTAATAGTATACCATACCCGCATGCGTTATCTCTATCTTACAAACGCATAACATAGCAAATTGTATATTCCGTGTAATCAATTTGACTCAGTTATGTTTAATATTAAAGTGAATTATCAAATTTAGAAGAAAATATTATCTAGTCAATGACAGGTTTTTTTTTATATTTTACTTTTAAAGTGAGTTATAATTATTTAAAAACTAAATTGTTTGTACATTTTAAAATGCTTATTACTAACTTTAAAATTAAAATATAATAAAAACCTATGTCATTGACTAGATACTATTCTTACTTCTAACTTTATTAATAGGTCAAATCACTCTAATATTAAACACAACGAGGTAAATAAATTATTAGGAACGTATAATTTGCTATGCTATGCGTTTGTAAGACGGAGACAACACATGTGGGTATGGCGTCTTCTTAATAACAACTTTGTAACTATTGCAAGAATATTAAACTGTTTTAACTGAATTCTAATTAATATCTCAAATGATTCAGTCATTTTAATAGTTCTCAATGTTATTTTTACTTGAGAATTAAAAAATTACCTTATTTTATAACATGAGTATTAGTTTAATGGTGTATTTAGTATATGCATATAAAGATTTTACTTAAGAGTAAGTATTGAATAAGTGTAAAATAAACTAAAATATCTTAAGCTGTTTTTAATTATGTTGTTTTTATATTTTTATAGAATTTACCAAAATGGATGATACCAAAATCTGGTTTTGTACACCCATTGTATGAACAGATTTGGCAGTATGTGAAATCTGATAGACGTGATAGAACATGTGATACTCATTTAGTTTCACAGTTATTGATGACTAGTGGTCTACCCGTTGATGTATTGGGTGGATTATGGTCTATGGCTAATGTTGGTGTTGAAGGATCATTATCTCAACAAGAACTTTACATAATTTTGGCTTTGATTACACTGGTTCAGGTAAAATTAGTGAATATGTGTTTGCCGTGCAATAGTTTTTAGCGTTAGCGGATAATTATCATTCATAATAACTTATAAAACTTAAATATCACAGAATAATATTGCATTTTGATTATCAAAAAACATATTATTCTACCTGTTAGTGGTTGTCTATTATTAGTGATTTCATACTTATAATTTATGTACATTTTTTCAACGTTTTAGGTGTTTCTTGTGATTTGAGTTTCGAGATATGAGATTTAATTTTTCTATTTTTTTGCATATTTGAACTATTTTAGATTTTTAGTGCTATTTTTGAAATTTTGGTGCTACTTTTTGCTAATATGCATAATATAAAGTATTATTTTGTATTTGTCATAAATCTCATTTATATTGAATGAAAAATAGTATTTATGGATATATTATAATATAAAAATAGTATACATTTATGTGAATCCATAAGAAAAATTCCCTCAGGATATCTTCATTCAAGGTATAATACATTATTTATGTACATCTTATAAGATTTTTGAAATTGTTGACAGAAGAATATTATTTTAGTTTTTTTTATAAATGTATTAATCCTTAAGATCATATTATAGATATTAAGTCAAAAGATAAAACTCTCAGTAAAAAATAATATAAATTTAATAAAATATTTATTTTAAATTTTTTAGCTTTTTTTGATGTTTTTAGTGCATTATTAATCTGAGCAGAGCAATGAATGTATTGATTTTACAATGTGTTTTTTTTTAAAGTTCAAATTTTTGTCTATACAAAAAGTAGTGTTTGATTTTCAAGAAACTGATTTCTGGTAGCAAAACTGGATCTATCTAGTTGGTACATTTTAGAGGTCAAAATTTAAAATTGAAAGTAATTTTCATAAACATCAGGGAAAAAAATTGGGAATTTTTGAATTTTTATGCAAAGCCATTTTTTGACTTAATCATTTGTTTTTTTTTTTTTTTTTTTGTTGTAACTCAAAAACAAATTATTATAAATAAGTTTTAATTTAACATTTTCTATACATGATAAAATTTTGATTTTCAATTTTTTTTTTTATTAAATCCAAAATATTTAAAAATTGAATACAATGTTCCTCATAAATTGATTCAGTAAGCAGTTGAAAAATAATAAACATATATAGTTATGATTTTGTTTTATAAGCATTTAAAAATCACATTTTGACTAAATTCATCAAAATCTAGAACATTTACAAATTATTTTGTAGTTAAAAATTTATAAAATGTTCAATTTTTATAACTAAGGACTGAATACATAAAACGTTTCTTCTAATAATTCATACTTAAACAAAAAAATATATTAATATATTTTATTTTTTATAGATATTTTAAGTTTAAATTTGAATCAAAATTATATAGATAATTACACCAATAATAACAATTTTAGTTTTTTGGTTATTTAAAAAAATTTATGAGTACCTGGAAACATTTAAATTTTAATATTTTATACAAGCAATGCATTTTCAAATGCAATGTTTTCGGCAAAATGTAATTTCATCTATTGCATTACTCTTTCATTAATAGTAAAATAAATAACTTTAATAGAAATATTATCATTAAATTATGTTTGGTAATATTGACTGAGTTTATTTGTGCTCAAAATCGTTTTTTGTATATAATGATTTTTTATCTTTGAATTCAATTTTAACTCATACATTACATTGACCCACTCAACACTTACAACTGTACAGCAGAACAGTACCTACTTGCCCACTTTTTTTTTACATATATAATTAATTTTTGTTAATATACCTGGTCCTTGCTAAGATAACTCGTGTGAAAGTTATTTACAATCCATAAAAACTGAAATATCTTAAGCTATTTATAATAATAACTATGATAAATAAAATGACTAGTAATAATAAACATTTTGAATCGAGGAAATTACATCTTATAATCAAAAATATTGGTAGGCATTATATTAAATAATGGAATCCTAACAAAATTGAAAACCTTTCAACAGACAGTTTAATTAATAATTGTTTACTATGTTAGTGTTCACCTCATGATTCAAATATAATACAATATTACAAAGATGTTTTTAATATGTTTAGGTTAAGTATTTTTTTTTAATGCTCTATCACTGAGAGAAAAACATATTATTTTTTGAATGGCAATTGATTAAATACCAATATTAAAATAAAATACAATATTTTCTATTTATAAAAAAAAACTGTTTAATTGATAAATGATGTATTTTTTTTATTCAAGAATGGATATTCAGTGTCTAATGTGTCATTGTTGCAACATATACATAAACCAATAATACCACAATTAAATTATACAATTATCGAGAAAAAACATAATATATCAACAGTGAAATTAAATATTGAACACAAGCCACAACAATTATCAAAAATTAATAATGAACATCAAAATATTTATGTTAAAAACTTTCAACAACCAAATTGTAACATTATTCCGTCTGAAGAATATGACCCTTTAGCAGTAACATTTATAGAACCAAAAAATCAAATTTCTAAAATGATATCCCCATTATCTACTAATCCTGAACCAAAATCATTAGACCTTGCTCCAGTTAATGATAGTTTTGAGCCATTTGATGATGAGTTTTCAGATTTCCAATGTGCTCAATTTACGATCACTGACAGTAAAAATAATCAAGAATTTACAGATTTCCAATCAGCTTTTGATACCTTGTCTTTTAAGGAAAACACAAAGATTATTGAAAAAACTCCTAAACTGTTAAATGACACTTCTGCAGATATTGTTTCAACTTTCTTAGAAAACCAACAAAATGTGATAACTAACCAAGATAGTATTTTTGATAAATACGAAGTATTTCGGACTTTGGCTGCAGAAACTGATGATGTTGAAAATATTATAAACGAAAATAATCATACTGATATTTTGGAAGGAAAACCTGTTGAAAGTACTAAGGAGAATGTTAAAAATGATGCTTATGATGATGAATTTGGAGATTTCTTATGTGTCGAGGAAGTTTTAAGTGTGAAACCTAACATTGAAGTTGATTGGAAAAACGTACAAGTATGTATTTTTAATTTTTATAGCAAGTGATGATAAAATTCTTTAATTTTTTTATTGATGGGATGAAGTTAAGTTAATTATTGACAAGAGCAATAAAAAATGATGTTTTTTTATCTGTTGTGCCATTTTTCATTAATACGATACATTTTTATAGGTACAATGCATAAATAAATGTTTGGAGTTTTTGCAAGAAGGTTTTACTACATTTTCAAGCATATCTGATGAGAATATACTAATGGAAGTTATAAATCATGATAAAGGGATTAACTACATAACACGTATGTATAACTAAATTCTATATTACTTGACAATAAAACTATTTAATTATTTTGATTTAATTGTTATAGAATTAAATTTAATAAGTCAAATTTGTCAACGAATACTTAAAAACTGTTCTTGTCCATCATTAGAAGATAAATTAAATGATGTGTTGTCTAAATTGGAAACATACTTATTTAATCGTACCAATAAATCAATTAATAATATAGAGGTAAATTTAATAGTTTATTCATACATGTAAAATAAATTTTAACTAGCTAAAAAAACTAGGTTTTAGATTCAACAAAGGATTCTATACAATGTTACTTATGCAAATGCAATTGCAGTACAGACTCTACTGAATACATGTTAAACCTCTACCACTCATCTTGTATAAATTTATTGATAAATTTTGTTCAAACTTCTCACCTTTCTGTTAAATAATACTTGTTATTTTTTATTTATTTAGTAAAGCTTTTTTCTAGACATCTTAGTTCTACAGTTATGTTAATTATAGTAATTATTTTTATTATGTTATTATATTATGTTCAATAAAATTATATTCATTGAAGAAATTAATATTTATAATTTAATTTTTTAGTAAAAAAAAACATTGTATAATAATATAAATAAACAGTAAACAAAGAATACAGTTGTCATAAAATTAATAATAATTATTAGGTAGTATTAATTACAAATAAATTAATAAAAAATATTAATTAACAAGACATAATATATATAATACCTAAAAACTATAAGAAAATAGATATCTAACTATGTTACATACATTCTAGTTTAGTAATTTTAAAAAAAGCATAACATTTAAATCAAACAGTAGCTAAAATTAAATAAATTCTTAATACTCAGATAAAAGAAAACATTTTAGTATATAATTACGGCTAATTACACTGGGTATACTAATTCTGTTCAGTGGCGTACAAATGTAGGGAGGGTCGGAAAAAAGTCCCGTTTTGAAATGGTTAGAACGAAAAATATACCAGTCATGAACATTTTAACGTGTGTATAAAATGTAGTATTTGTCAATAATTATAATGAAATCACAAAAACATTAATTTTTAGACAATTTTTTTTAAATTTTTGTCATTGACAAAAACTATTTTTGTGTAGACATTAAATATTGTTTATCATTATTAGTAAATTGTCTTTGTGTTGTAGCCTGTGACCATTGGATATGTTTGTGTGTGTGTTCATTAATTTAATCTCCCTCCCTCACAAGAAAATTGAATGTACACCACCAATTGTGTTCTATATTATAATCATTCAAAGGAATCAGTCAGAATTAAACCTAATTATAACCTGTAAAATAAATCATTTTTTTTTCTAATAAAATAGTTTTTTATTTTTCATCTTTGTCTTCAGACTTTTCATCTTCAGATTCTTCATCTTTTTTTAATAGTAATGGAAACATCCCCAAAAAGCAACCTAGAGTAACTCCAAGTGTTCTTCCCTAATAATAATAAGAATTAATATAAAAATGTGACTTTAAAGTAGGTAGATAGTCATAAATACTATAACCAAAGTATAAATGAGAAAATAATAATTTCTTATTTTAAATTAAAATGTCATGGTATACACTTTTCATTTTCAGACAATGATTAAATGTTTTTAGAAATCAAATAAAAAACGATTGTTTTCTTGTAATTTAATTTGTAAATAGTAAATATTTCTAAAAAAATGCTTACATATTTTAATAAAACTATTCTTTAATTATTTAATTATAAGTCTTAGTTTAGCCAAAATCATTTTTACTAACTTGTATTTAAATGAAAAACTTATTTACTCTTTAGTTAATACTTTTGGTTTAATATAGTTTTAATCTTACTAAATTAGCAGCTCGTCTACTACATTTCATATCCAATTGAATAGGTGTTAGATTTGGAGGTTTTAAACCAAGTTTGATTACCAATTGTTCCACATAATATGAAGATCCAATTCCCAGAATATCAGAAAAAGTATTACCAATTGCAGCTGCAGCCATTGTTGATATCGTAATTACAGCACCAACTGTCCGTTCAATTGATTCACCCTAAAAAATGATATATATAGTCATACACTCATAAATATTATATACCAATAGTAGTAAAGCTATTAAAATAAAAATTATTTAATGGTTTTCGTACACATATTAACATCACTGAATTGTCCAAAAATCCAAACATAATGAAAGGAATAGCATTTTGCAATCCCACTGTTGAAAAAAACAATTTATCAAATAAAATTAATTTTAAATAAGTTTTTAATACATACCTCTAAATAATTGGGCTCTAGTTGGTTCTGATACAGTTTCCGCTAATTTAAATTAAATATTAAACAGAATTAAAACATAAACTTAATAATTGTACTAATTAAAATCTTTTTATAAGTATAGTAGTAATAGTTAGTAATTAGTGATAGTTATCTTACTATTAGTTTCTTCTATCCGTTGTAAGAAAGAAATAATATTTGAACAAAAATATTGGTATTAAAATGATGAATTAGTATTATATGATTTTATATTATATTATTATAAATATTAAATAAGTAGGTACCGTATTTTTTTAATAGCCATTCTTCTGGCAATGGACAGTAAGAGCCAGTTGGATCTACATCTCCTAGTTCAGGTACTTTACTGGGGCGTCCAAACTTTGAACGCCATCTGAACCCTGCTAATTGACCTATAGATCAATATAGAAGTTATTTTTATTTCAACACATATTAAGTTAATGTTAACCATTTTTTAATATAAAGTAATTAAATCTATGCATGATGAAAGATTTTAAAGTCCAATATTAGGTTCAAAATAATTATGTAGATAGAAATTTAAAAGAAATAGATGTTAAAAGTATTGAAGAAAGATTTCATGCAGTCTAAAACATGATAGCCTAGAAGGTACTGAACCTCGATATTCTGCTTTGGTCTCTTCTGATTCATAATGATTTAAGCACCATGCCAAATTGTCTCTTTCTTCATTCGTCAATTTCATTATTAACGTGTGAGCCTTTTCTTTAGTTAATGATTTATCAACATCTTGTCCAGAGCTTGTAATTGCAGCTGTACATAATCGACTGATCATAGGAACATTTTTTATTCGGCTCAACTCCCACACACAAATGGTATTTTTCCACATTTTATTTGATATGGAACACATTTTTTATTTATACTTTAAAGACTTTTAAAATTGTTTAGTTAAATGTATTTTAATAATAGTAAATTTTAAAAATTGTTCGAAGTTTAATAGGTACTGTGGAAGATTTTTTTTTTTTATTAAAATTAAAATTCAAAACTATTCAGTAAATAGTAATTAATACAAAAGTATCTAATGGTAATTCAAATAACTATATTACAAACTAGTAAATTACGATATTAAAATAAAATCATCACAACTTATTATGAAGTATGAACTAAGATATAATTATATATTATCTTATAAAGTAGTTAAGAGTGATGACTTATTAGTTATAACCATAGAATTCTACGTTACAAGTTTACAGCTAACGACGACGAGTTCATATAAATATATAATCATATTACCCTACGATACGTAGTACATATAATATGGCCCGGGACTAGCAAAACCTCAGACATCAAAATTCAAATCAATACTTTGTTTTTATGATAATAAATCTATACCTTGTTCAATATTCGTTACCAAAATAGTTGAATACCACGGTAGAAAAGTATCAAGGGATTTGGTATGCACAACTTGTGTTGTTGCACAGAAGGATAAATTGGTCGTAGCCACGAATATCAGAATACTTTGGTTGTAGTGTTGCAGCATAGATATGCACTATCATTTTTTGTATATATCTGTGGGTTACTGGCCTCGAGTTTTTTGTGGTGGGTAGTGGCACAGAATATAACAATTTAGAAAGTGGACATGGAGGTAGATAATTTTATCAACAGCTGTTTTAGTGGGTGGGTGTGTTAGGTCTTCTTATCTTTAATCTTCATGTTCATTGTAATAGATGGCACTTTATCTTCTACTACAACAGAGTATGGAGTAATCCTGTGCTTCTATTCTGATTAAAACATATAAACATTCAAAACGCCAAATACGTCGCTTGTCGCTAATCGTTATTTACATTAAACTTAATAACTTTGGCTTCGTTTACATGTTTCACTCATTTATCGATAAGTAAAACTTTTTCAAACGATCAGTGGACCGCGATATAATTAACATAATTGTCTTCAGTTTTCCTTTTTGACTTTTAGTCTACAATCTACTATATTATTTCTTACTGGTGGGCATCATCTCTTAATATATTATGTTTACGCAGTATCATAATTTCGAATAAAAAAATGTATTACACAATGACAGGCGACAAATATTATTGTTATAATGGAACAGTTATAAAACAAAACGGAAAAACTGACATTGACACTCTCAGCATAGCACTTGCAAAACCAGCAGACTATACACTTAGTTTGTAATATTAATACATTTTTATTGTTATTGGTGTTATTGCAATTGTGATGTGGCTCATGACTTCTTTAATTGAATATTATTTTAATTCCTTATTTGGATCCTGGCTGACTGTCTTATTAGACATATTGTAGATAGCCATATTGTATAGTACTGTAATTTTTATGTACTGACATATGACTGCACTATTTTCATAAAATGTAGTATCAAAAATTATTAAATAAATTGTGTTTAATTTTTGAATGAGTTTCATTTATGTTTTCTCCAACTATCATTGCCTATTATGTATTTATTTGTTAAATTTTACCATACTATTTCATTGATTTTTTCTTAGTTATGAGTCAAACTATTGCATTATAACATGTTTAACATTTTATTTTTACTGTGTGTTTGTTGATTGAAATAATTTATTTAGTTTTAGAATGAAAATTAATTAATATTGATTCATTTTTTGAAATGGAAGCATACAGAATAGATCAAGAAAAACAATCTTTAATGAACATGTTAGAATCACTAGATTTGGGTTCATCTGAAGTATTCACTACTTTCTATTATTATATTTATATATTATATAAATTACTATAGTTTATAATTATTTTTATCTAGATTGATGACACAGAGTTCAATATTCCTAAAGTCAATAATATTCCTTCCGTAGAAAGTATATTAAATGATGAAGATGTTTCTTTATTAAGTGAAGATGATGCAACTGTCTATCAGAGCAAAGTAAATTATGTGCAATTAAATTATCTTTTATAAATTGTTATAATATCACTATATCAGTTATTATATATTATTACTAACTATAACTAATAAACATTTAATTAAATGTATGTAGGTACAAATTTAAGCATTAATTTAACCATACCTGTTAATTTAATTAAGTATTATAATAATTAATTTATATTTTATTTTAGTTAAAAGTACCGTGGTATGATTCAGGAGCTGATTCTGCTTCTTTGGGTAGCTCAAATAGTAGTCATATAAACACAGAACAATTACCAAAAAACTTAAACTTAAAATCAGATCCTGGACGAATTTTACGCCACACAATTCTGAAGCCTGTTTCCAATCAAATGCATTCATTTTGTGTAAATTTATTAAGCTTGCATCTTCTTTAAAAACATATGTTTGAACACATGTGAAATATTTAAATATTTTTATTAGGATCGTTTTGATGCTGGTCAACCTAGTGCTATTAAGTTTTCACTTCTTATTGCCATTGGTACAAGCAAAGGATTTATAATTTTATTTGATTCCTTACAAACATTCCAATGGTATCATGAAGCTGTAAACTGTGGTGCAGTATCTGCAATAGATTTTAATCACGATTGTTCTCGATTAATTGTTGGATATATAAATGGAACAATAATAGTTTTTGATTCTTCTTCTACTACTTGTAAAACACTTAGAGTCATGAATGATGCACATACTCCAGGTACTGCGGTGTTACACGTAAAAGTGAGTCTTAAATAAAAATAATTTTGTTAAACATGTCTTAATTTTATTGATAATTATAAATTCCATTTCTATAAATTATGTTGTATTTATAAATTTAAATTTTAGTTTTCAGATTTGCCGAATTTAGCTATTGTGAACAATAGTGCTGGTTCTGTGTTTGAGTTAAATTTTAAAAGAAATTTTGGTATACGTAGTGTTGAATCAAAATGTTTATTTTCTGGTGGCCGTGGAAGAGTTTGTTGTATTGAACCATTATTATTCAATCAATTAGCTAGTCATCCTATGAATGGCTATGTAATAATAGCAATGGCTACTCTATCTAAAGTAAATTTATTACTATTTGTGAGCTGCTTACCAAAATAATAAATTATGCTATATTTTTTAAAAATAATTTTAAGGTAATCATTGTTACAATTCGACCAAATACTGAACTACTGTTATCAAACAATATAATTTCATCGCGTCCATGTTTACCATTATTATCTTGGCAGTTTGTCATTATACAATTTAATAAAACATTCAATTCAAGTCATAGAATAATGGACCCAGTATTAGCTTTCACACGAGATGATACAGTCTACTTTTATCAGGTAATTTTCTATGATGTAATTTTCAAATGATTACTTAATAAATATCCTTCAATAATATTAGGTCAATATTAATGATCAAGATCGATTATGTTGTTGTATTTTACAAAAAATAAAATTATCATACACAATACTTGCATGCAGTTGGATGAATGCTCGTACTCTATTGACTATGGACTCATCGGATAAGGTTTATCTTGTTGATGTTCGTGTAGGAGATGAAATGGAACAGTCAGAACTTTTAAGCATTTCCTTAGTTTACACTTCTAGTTACTACAATGGTACAGATAGTCAACATTTAGTAAGTAACTAACCAATAAATTATACTTTCATAACACATTACTAAACTTATCATTTTCTTTATAAATATACAATTGTTCTAGGATAAATGTTGCTATAGTTCAGTCCATGGTTATAATAGTCAATTAATATTGTTGGGAAAGAAGAGTGTTCATATTATTAGTATTAGGAGCTGGATTGAACGTCTAGATAGTCTAACTGATAAAGTAATAAGCTTAATATTTTTCATCTTTATAAATAAATTAAAATTTTCAAAATTGTTTATAGAAACTATTTAGTGATGCATTGCAATTAGGTGTGGATTTTTTGGAAGAAAGAGGAAAAGCTGTTCTTGGTCTTAGAGGTACACGAGCACATAGACATAATATAGTTAAAGACAAGGTATTTATTTATGTTCAGTTATTACTTTATTTAACTAATAATAGAAAAGAAGGTAATAATAATTATAAAAATTACTGTAGTATAATAATAATTAATAAAAGAAATACAGTAAAACCTCATTTATCCTGACCACATTAGTCTGTACAGTCATTTAATAATATATACTATAAGTTTTATCAAAATAATAATTAGAATAACTAGTTATTTTGTAGGGCGTAATACTGTGTTGCATTATATCTTGTACCTAATACTATTATACAAAATATCCTTTGTGTTTTGATTACTTATACGTTTTATTTTTTTTTTTTATTGAACAGAGTATTTAAATATGCACCTTGTCTCTTTCCATAGATGACTTTGTTTAATTTGAACAACCTAGAGCCCATACCGCGCTTAATAATATTGGTGCCCTTATTTAACATTTATTTAGAACTAAGAAATCACTCATTGTGCTTAGTGCACCTAAAATTTAAGGCACCCTAAGGAACTTATTTCCTCCTCCCCCTTAGTGTAGCCCTTCCAAAAGCCCCAATTACTCCGGATTTATGTGGTTCTACTGTATATTTATAAGTCATATATAAACATCTTGTTTTATTAGGTTATAAACATTGTTGCTTTATACATTGATTCTATGGTAGATATGAATAACTCAATTAATTATAAGGAAGGCATTCCTATTGTATTTGATATAAGTGTACATCTACAAAAAACGTAAGTCAAATAAACAATTATATGTAGATATAAAATTTGTATAAATATACTTATGTAAACACTAATTAGTACATAATTTATATTACAATAGACTTGGGATAAAATTATCTATTTCTTAATAATTTTTTTTTCAGAAGTCTATTGTTCAATCGTTTATGGGACGGAGTAGAGTTAATTGAATCTTCTTGCAAAGTTTACTTGGAATGTTTAAAGAACTATTTATTTGAAGGTCAATTTGATGAAGTACCAACAATTATAGTTCAAAAGTTATTCACATACCTTTCACACACAAATCAATTAGAGGTACATAATTTATAATATTTGTTAAGCATCAAATATAATTTTTTTTATTACAGGAACTTGAAAAATGTATGCTAAATGTAAAAGTTGAATGTTTAGACATAGAACAATCTTTAAATCTATCAAGAGCTCATGCATTGTATGATGGTCTTATAAGTATTTGGACAAGAGCATTAGAAGATTATTTAGCACCCTTACAAGAGCTTATCCCTAAAATTGTTGCTTTGCCGAATGGAGGTATATTGTAAATTAGTGTCTAATGTCTTCAATATACTGATCAAATACTAGTATCATAATCTAAAATAACACTAGTACTTATTTTACATATTTGTTTATACTTTTAGAGTATATAGACAATATAATGAAACTCGGAAACAAAATTTTGATTTATTTAAGTGGGTGTTTACTAGGCATTGCATATCCTAATAGAGGTTATATTCCTCAACATTTACAAGACACAGTGAGAAATAATGTTGTACAATTTCTATGTTCTCAGCATAGTATTAAAGCAAAAGATGATGAATATATATATCCATATCTCAGGTAAATATAAAATACTACTGTTGGTATCATATATTTACATGCTAAGTAACCAGTAAAAATACATTATTTTATACAGAATTTATTTTATTTTTAATTTAATTGATATAAATTGGTATGTAATAATAAAAAAAATTATTACTTTTCATACAGAGTGATTCATTTTACATAAAACACTCATTATATTGAAAAGTATTGACTTTTTAACATTTTTTTTTTGCATGATTTCAAGTTGTTACAAAACATTTTTTTAAAAAAAATATTTTGATTTCATATTTTTATTTTTGTAATTTTTGAAGTTTTTACTTTTTTAAATGACTATATATAATTTTGATTTCATATTTCAAAGCAAAATATTTTTTTTAATATTTTAATACATAAAAATCAAATTTTGGATGAGTAGATTATGAATTTTATGTATTTAAAGTTAAGATAAGTGGAGTAGTGAACCAACATTTTGTGGGGTACATACCACTTCACTTTGCTCATCTATACTTTTAATACTTATAACTCATTACTATCTGTCCAAAATTTGATTTTTATGTATCGAAATGCTGAAAAAAATATTCTGATTTGGAATATGAAATAAAAACTGTATGTTGTAGTTCAAAAGAGTAAAAACTTAAATAAATATGAAAAATAAAATAAATTCTTTAAAAAAAAACTGTTTTCTAACAACTTGAAACCATGTAAAAATAGTATTTTGAAAAAAGTCAATACTTTTTAATATAATGAGTGTTTTATGTTAAATGAATCACAGTTTTTATACATATTTATATATAAATACATATATATTTGATAGTTATATTACAAACACATTGAATTTTTAAATCATATAAATACATAATAAGTAAAAGAATTAGTAAATAAATATTACCTAAGTATATTATTAAAAATAAAAATTAAAAACAAAAAAAAATATTTTTATAAAAATCAGTGAATTTTAGCTACTTGAATTCATCATTTAAATAGCATATTTTATAGTTGATTTTAATGAATTAAAATTTTGATATAAATCAATATCATTTAGGCTGGTGTCATACTTGCGGATATTCATGGTAGAATTTCTGTAATATTAAAACATGCTGCACAATTATAATTTTCTTTGTATTTCCTTTGATGTCTGCAGAATTCTCGGGTTGATTTTCTGCTGAGATGTTTCGCAAGTGTGACACCAACCTTAATAATAAAAATAACCATATTTTGTGTTGATTTATATTAAGTTACGCCCATGGTAAAATGATTTGGTCATTTATTTACACATCTTCTTCATACTAAATATCAGAATGGACATTTGTGATTTTATCTAAAATATTTTCATTATGTTATTTCTGTTACTATTTTTAATATATATGGATGCAAGTTATTACGCAAATAATATTAGGCTAGTGCATATACAACAACTTGGTCTTTATATATCATTCAAATATATATTTAGGTGCCAATTTTATGTTGTATTAGTAGATATTATCATTATAATTCATTTCTATATTCAATCTTCAAAATATAGAATATTGGTATTAATGTAGTACCACAGTACTGTATCACTGTAAGTACTATATTTAGTACTTATATAAAATATATCTTATTTATGTTTAATTTAATTTAAATATCATTCAACTATAAAAATTATCTTAAAAATTATTATGTTTTTATATTATAGAATTTTGCTTAAATTCAATACAACTGAGTTCCTAAACGTCTTTTCAATGGCATTTTCTGATTGTCGTTTTATGAATCAACAAAAACAACGTATTTGTTGTATTTTAACATCACTTACAATGAATAGTAAAGATTTAAAAGTAAACATTTAAATTTTTGATATTTATTTTGGATTAAATTTCATAGATTAAAACTATTTACATTTAGTCCAATCAGCTAGGTTTAGTTTACGCATTTATAGTACGTTGGCAACAAGAAGATGGTAGTTATATAAAACCTGATAAACAAGTTTTTGAAACTGTCACATCAATGTTGATTTCTACAGAACAAACTACACCTATTGAGGATAGAGAAAAAGCATTTATTCAATTAATACGCTCTGGAGCGTTTGACAATGATCCTGATTTATTGAAAATGGCAGAAGAAGCAAAATTGTAAGTTGTAAATTAATACCCAGGGAAGTCGCTCCACTGTATAGTAGTTTTATGAATAAAATTTCTCATTGAATTGGTCATTGTGTTATATTCTAATTCAATGATAAACATTGCAAAAAAAAAATATATTCCGAGCAGAAATTTAATTTTTTCCAAAAACTGTATATAATTTATTATTTAAGGATTAATCATTAAATTTGTTATTAACTTTTAAGTTATAAGTCAATATCAACTTTATATTTTTAATCCCTTAAAATACCAATCAAATCCAATTATTTGAGCATTTTTATTGCTTTAAATAACTGTCAAAAAAAAAAAAAAAAAAAAAATAATT
>JACXSJ010001277.1:15889-45470 GCA_014851325.1 Pentalonia nigronervosa | reverse complement strand
GATGACTCAAACAAATATCAAATATTTTCATTTATCAGTTCTAAACCACAATATTTTGAACAACTTTCTTATGATAATTTGAAGGTATTTTTTTCAACTTATGTTTAACATTTTGTGTTAGATTAAGTAATTGGTAGTAGTGGCCACAGTAAAAAGGTTCCAGAAAAATAATCAAATACATAGCTCAAAAAATATGCATTATTATAGTCCCATTTCATCTTGATTTTTTAACTAAGTCATACATGTGTGCGTGCGTGTGTGTGTGTGTGTGTGTGTGTGTACAATAGGTATATAGTGTATATATGTTTATTGATTTCCACAATTTTAAATTTGTCTATTCTAACCTACAAACATATCTGGGAAATTTAATAAATTGCATATAATTCATATTCTAACAAATATGGAGTTTAAACTGTATTGAATTGTGTATAATTTATCGTAATGAAAATATATTATTAAAATTTAACTGATGATTATCATACTCGTCTAAAATTAATCTGATTACTCTTTCATTAATATAATCAAATCTTAAGAAGTTTTTGAAAAATTACCCCAGTACATTTATGTATACTATTTTTTTTTTGATGTAAGTATCTGTATTTATTTTTTTTATCATAAAAATATTGTTGTATGCAATTTCATAACTCATTTAGTATTTTTTAATACATTTTTTGTGGATTAATTTAACTAGGATAAAGTATAATACCAATATATTCAAATTGGCTGTTCTAATAAGTATTTATTTTATAAAAACTAATAATAATAAGGTATAGGTTTTACTGGAAATTGATACAGTTCGATGTGGAATAATATTTGGAACATTTTATCCACATCGTGTATACGATGTTTCTAATCAAATTAAAACAAACTATCAGAGATACCTTTTTTTAAAAGGTGCAATGTAAGTAAAATGTTTCAGTCTTATTTGTATTTTGTTATTTTTGAATATCAAAATGATAACAGCATAATAATATTATAATAATTAATTATTAATGTTTAATTTACTAATATATTTAGTCAATAATATTTTTAGACCGTACGTAAATTCTGATGTGAAACTATGCACTCGTTATTTGGAACTATTATGTCAACATGAACCAAATGCTGTGATGGATTTTGTAAAAACAAATGACTCATTACATTTAACAAAAGCAATGGCTGTAAGAATTATAGTTGTATTGTCTTGGATTTTTTATTGAATTGCATATTTTGTGTCTTAGGCGACAAAAATAGCAGGATTAGATAATGTTACAGCTATATTTCTGGAAAGATTAGGAGATTTCCAAGGAGCATTTGATTTACTGTTTAGTAAACTACAAGAAGCTATTTTGCGGGTTTGTACTTTATTTTATATACATAGTTAGTCAGTACAACTTAACAATATTTTTCTTAGGAAAATGCTGTCGAAGAATGCACTGAAGTTTTAGTGGGATTAACTCAAAGAGGATCTGCTGTGCTTGATCCCAAAACTACATGGTTACCAATTTTACAGTGTCTTCTTAGTCTTCAATCACATGGTATTATTGTTTTTAATGTTTTTTCTCTTATTAAATTTTAATTAATTTCATTTGTATTTTTATTATTCAGATCATTTACAAAAAGTTTTGGATAATAGTAATCTTAGTTTGGCCACTGAAATGCATTTGCTTTTGAATAGTTCAACAATAGTTCAAGGTACCATTGGACATTTCAGAAATCTTATAATGGGTGAGAGCATATTGTATATTTAACATTGTATTAATACTCCTGTCTAATATCTTAAATATTTAATTTTAAAGTATCTCAAACGAGGTCTGTTCAATAAATAAGGTGAATTTTCAAATTTCGCGGGCTACGTACATTCGATTATCGATTTTTTTTGTTATGTTGGTGCACTCATTACAATCATATATTCATAGTTTCAACTATATAGCATTCCTTGTTTTTTTTTTGTACGTTAGGAGTGTTTGATGTGCTCGGCGATTTTCTTCTATCGAAAAAAATTGAACAGTTTGCATTAAATTTTGTGTAAAAAATGGAATTAAGTGCTCTAAAACTCTTGAAATGTTAACAGTGGCATACGGTAAGTCTGCTCTGAGTCAAAAAAAAATGTTTACAAGTGGTACAATCTTTTTACAGAAGGTTGAGAAGATGAGAATGACGACGCTCGCCCTAGACGTCCCAGCACATCAACCTATGAAAATATTGAGAAAGTGAAAAAAATTGTTATGGAGAATTGTTGAATCACGATTAGAGAAGTTACTGAGGATGTCGGCATATTGGTTGGCTCATGCCATGTATTTTTTTTGGAAATTTTGGGCATGAAGAGTGTAGCAGCGAAGTTTGTTCCAAAATTGCTGAATTTTGACCAAAAAAACCGTCGCATGATCATCGCTCAGGAATTATTGAATGACGTCAACGGCGATCCAGATTTGCTTAAAAGGGTGAAAAATGATGATGAATCATGATTATATGGTTATAATATCGAAACCAAAGTCCAATCGTCCCAATGGAAAAGCCCAGGAGAGCCAAGGTCAAAAAAAGCACTCAAAGTTCGATCAAATATGAAGGTTTTGCTGACTGTTTTTTTCGATCACTGTAGCGTAGTGCATCAGGAGTTCTTACTACATGGTCGTACGGTCAATAAGGAATATTGAAGTTATGCGCCGCTTGCGAGAAGCAATAAGAAGAAAACGTCCAGAATTGTGGAAAAACAATTCATGGCTTTTGCATCACGATAACGCACCTGCTCACTCGTCATTGCCTGTTTATAATTTTTTGGTCAAAAACAACACCGTAATCATGTCTCAGCCACCTTATTCACCAGATTTGGCCCCCTGTGACTTTTTCCTGTTCCCAAGATTGAAGAGACCCATGAAAGGACGCCGTTTTGCGACGATTGAGAAGATACAAACCGAATTGTTGAGAGAGCTCAAGGGCATACAAAAAAGTGCATATCAGAACTGCTTCAAGGATTGGAAAAAACGCTGGCACAAGAGTATTATATCTGAGAGGGACTACTTTGAAGGGGATAAAATAAAAATTGAATAAATAAATATTTTTTGAGAAAAATGAAAATTCGCCTTATTTATTGAACAGATATTGTATATTATTTAATAATAAAGTAAAAATTATAATTTAATTTAGGTTTAATTGATAAATGTCAGTATGAACAAGACGTATTAAAAACTTTTGAAACGTTACTCCATAGTGATTTATGCAGCAAGTTAACTGAAGCAATAAATATAGCTAAACAAGGCGTTAGTAATCCTATAATATGCTCATCATGTAATCAAAAAATTATTATGGAACCAATGTTTGTCTTCAGGTGTGTGTTTTCTTTAAGTAATAATTAAATATAATATTTTTATGTGTGTATTATGTATATATTATAAAGACAGGTTCAATATTTTATATTAAATTTAATCACAAATCCTACTTTTGTGATTCCTCTAAATTGTATAAATAACTTACATATTAATTTTATGTTGAGCCAGGACTTAACATTAATGACTCTTACAGTTAAATCACTTTACCAATGTAGATTGATTTCATGACCCCAAGTATAAAATTGTTATGATACCACCAGTTGTTGTTATCAATAAATAGTCATTATTTGCTGGATAGTTCATATGCTTAGTATATTAAATGATATATTCAGTGGAGTTCATTGTGCACAAATATATCAGCCATTAAACACAATTTTGTCTGTTTAGGCAATAAACTTTAGAATTATAGAATGTAATTATTGGTTCTTTTAAGTTCCATGAACCAACTTGAAAATGTATAGATAGTAGTACAACTCCCTTACTCATAACTCCGATTTATACCATCATTGATTATACCATATACTCAACAATAATTTACATAAATTTATTTATTTTTTTAAAATAGATGTGGTCATGGATTTCATTCTGATTGTTTGGGTTTGAATACAACTTGCACATACTGTATCTCTACTAATATAAAATTGTAGTATTAATTATGAAAATATAGTCTAATATGATAATACATATTTTTGTTTTATTATTTATTCTACAATAAACATCATAATCATGTATGGAAGTCCTTATAGTAAGGGAATATGGTGAAAGATGCCTCCATGAACTTATTTTATAACCCCAAAAAACTGGTATTTTTAATATTAGAGTATTTTTATGCACTTGATATAAGTGATAAATAATTACATGCATTTTGCAATTGATAAATCATTTTTGTTTGTTATCACTAGGGCTAGAATGTATATGTAATAAAAAATAGTAAAATGTATTAAAATATGTAGTAAAAACAAAATAAAATATATAATGATTTTACTAATTTTTCTAAACTATCATTAAAAGAAAGATTCTTATAATTTTAAAACAAATTGAATTAAGTAATTTTATGTAAGTTAAATAATGTTTGTTGCTTTTAAATAAATATACTACATTTTTTATATTACATACTATACAAAATAATTAGTAAACATTGTTGACCACATTTATAAAAGGAAGTTGCAAAAAAACATACCAATGCAGTAATGTATATAAATCTATAAATCCCTTGCTTTAGTCATCACCTTTTGGAGCAGTAAAAATGTTTCAATGCTTACTTTGTGGATGATTTCTGGTAGAAAATTAGATATAGTTATTACTTTGTAGTGAGGAGGGAGGGGAATAATTTTTATTACAAAATTCATCAAAATCATAAAAGTATATAAATTATTGCAAATTCATTGTTATTAATTTTAATACCTTAGGCTTGAAAATTGAATACAAGATTTCTCATAATTCTTATTTTTTAATGGAAATTAATTAAAAAGTTTAGTGTGAAATCAAATTTATGAGCGATTGAAGTTCTAATTTTAAAGACATTTTTAATTATAATAATGTTTAATAATAATTTATTTTCTAAGAATATGACAGACAAAACTGAAATCTAATTATAATTTTCCTAAATCAACGTACTAATACTCAATGTTAATGTAATAATTCAATTTCTCCCAATATTTACCAATTATATAAAATATTATACACCATACCAACAGCACCGTATAGGTGCAAGACTGCGAAGTAGTATGGTGTACATTTACATATGTGACTCTAGTTTTGCTAATTTAAAATCAATTTTTAGAATAGTTAATAGATATATAAACAATAATCAATTCCCTAATAAAAATCGGGTACTTTCCTACAAAATGGAAATTGGCCACAATAATTTTGTTCAAAAAACCAGGTAAAGATAACTCTATCCCCAGCAATTACAGACCTATTTGCCTTCTGTCCTCAGTTTCAAAAATATTTGAAAAGATTATTCACTCAAGGCTAACCAATTACTTAAATGCAATAAATGCTATTCCACATTTCCAATTTGGATTTAAATCTAACCACTCCACTGCTCAACAACTTCTGTGCCTAACGGAGCATATAAATGATGGATTTGAAAAAAAACTACATACAGGTGCAGCCTTCTTAGACATAGCCCAAGCCTTTGATCAGGTCTGGCACGACGGACTTTTATATAAATTAAAAACATTAAACATGCCAACTGCAATTTACAATCTAATTAAATCCTATCTCTCCGATCTCTGCTTTAAAGTTCGAATCAACGATACTACATCGGAAACAAAACAAATTAACGCAGGAGTACCTCAAGGCTCAAAAATTTCACCTCTACTTTTTAACTTATACGTTGCGGATTTCCCTACAACGAACAATACTGAAGTAGCACTATACGCTGATGACAGTGCTATATATTCAAACTCTAAAGATGCCGAAACAATAACCCAAAATATTCAAGCTCACTTGAATGAAATTCAAAAATGGGGAGAAAAATGGAAAATAAAATTAAACCCTCAAAAGAGTACAGCGGTACTCTTCACCAATCGGCGCCCCAAAACGCCTGGTAACTTAAAATTGTACGGTCATAGTATTCCTTGGTCACCTAATATTAAATACCTCGATGTAATTTTGGACAGTAAACTAACATGGAATCCACATATCACCTCCAAACTACAACAAGGCTATCAAAGGCTAAAAGTTCTATACCCATTGATCAACCTGCAAACCGCATTAAGCTGGAGATGTTCTCTTATGCTTTATAAGTAATTCTTACGACCTTTACTTCTATACGCAGTCCCTGTATGAGGAAATTGTGCAAAAACCCACATACACAAAATACAAGCTTTCTAATCAAAAGTGTTGAGAACCATTTCTAATGCTTCATGGTTTGTATGCAATGATGCACTTCACAAGACTTCCAGCAACCAACAATAAATGAGTACATAAAAAAATTATCAATTAACTTCTTCGACTACATCAATTCTGCTCACAATGCGAAATGTTATAAACTAAATGACCCACCTTCTGTACGCCGACTCAAGCGAGGACGCCCACACAACCTAATATTATAACTATAACTATATTTATTTAATTTTATTCTGTCTGTAAATAATTTAAAACCTAGCCAATAGTACCTTTATTACTAATTTATTTATTATATTACTAATTGTTATCAACTTTCCAAATTCTAAAAAAAAAAATGTAACTCAATAACATTAAGTTAGGATGACTCACGTCAGTAAAACTTTAATTAATAAAAAAATAAATAAATAAACAATAATTGTAGAGGAAAATGTAATGGCAAAAAATATTAAGTCCCTAGGATTAGGAAATATATTTTAAATTACAATATTATCATTATTTTTGTTTAAATAATCAATTTCAATAAAATTGACAAAGTTAAAATGTAAAAAAAAAAAATTGGTTATAATATATATTATGTAATTTTTATAATCTTAGAAATTTGTGCGACTATCTAAATTTTATTTTAAATAATAGACAAAGTAAAAATAATAGTTAATGAGATATACTAATATACCTGAGATATACTAGATGTAATATATTCTATTGTTATTGTGGTGACCCAAGAGTACACTTTGCAATTAAATTATCTATTCCCCAACATTAAAAATCCTGAGCATGTCACTTTTATCATGTATATATTAATGCATGTAGAGTTGTCCATTTCAAATTTGATAATCAAACAATGGTATGATAAAGAAAATTTATTTTATCATGAATAACAATGACATTTAAATCGCCTCAACATTAATAAGAAATGAAATATCATATCACAGAAAAAATTTAATTGAATCTTATATTAAAAGTATTAATGATACATGGCGTATTCTATAATACTGGCAACATAAATAATACAGATTTAAAACTATTAGTATTTTTTATTTTTATTTTTCAATTTTTAGTATTATAGTATTGTATCAAATATGTACAGAAATATTGTCAAACACTTACCGATATTACTATAAAATTTCATTATTACTGAAAATAAACAATGGAGAATTGCTGGAGAATATACAATTGCAACATTTATTAATGCAAGTAGATTAAACTTCAATTCTAATATCAAAATTCTACTTCACATTGTTTTATTACATAAAAACTAACAACCAAAAGCTTTATTATAAATTATAATTTTTAAGTATACGATTGTCAGTACTATACCGTTATCAAATGTAACAATTTAAGTAAAAAAAATAAAGAAAACCACTAAAACGTTTGAAAAATAATAAAAATGTTAGGTGGCACTGTTTGAACTGACTTTCATTTTTTTTTCAACAACTTTTTCATTTAAACTTTTAATTACATCATAGTATTTGTGTCTTTTACATTAATAATTATTTAAATGTTCATTAATTCTTTAAACTTTATTTCAGACAATATTATTTATAAATGTTGAATAACTTATAATACAATACATACATACTTAATGATAAAAAAAGATTCATCACTATAATATATTAACATTATATTAAAAAGAACTAATTTGAAATATAATGTGATATCTAAATATATAAGGTAAAAATAAATTATAAATTATATATTTTAAATATATACTTAAATTATTATTTATACATACATATATACACACAAAAATATAACTAATAAAATAAAGAAAAGGTTAAAAAGAAATTTTCTGATTACTTTATTAGTAGTAAATGTAAACTAAGAGATCTATAAATATTTGAAATGCAAAGTTTTCATAACAATTTTTATAGCCATGGATACCATGCTGGATCCATTCGGCATAAATTGTCAACTGATGATGCTGCACTTACAATTGTGCTTACCTTATTATCAGTACCATCAAAATTTGCTAGACTATTTAGTCTGTGCATTATAGAATTAACCGCTTTTGTAACCATGCTTATGATTATATCACCAGATATTTCATCTCTATCAGCTGAAAGTTCATCTTCCAATTTCTTTGAAAAATATTTAAAAATTATTATTATGTATATTACAAAATAATGGATATATTGGTTTACTTTTTTATAAGAGGTGATCATTTCATCTCTGAGTATAGCCCTAAGAATAGCTTGAACTTTGTTGTTAGGTTGATTAAAACATCGAGCTGTTGCCATAATACTTGCAGTAAGAGGGCCATTTTTACCAATATCAGTCATTAATTCAACAAAGTTGGGAGTTAATCTAAAGGGAACAGGTCGATTGGAAACTAGTTCACCTAAAATTTATATTAAATTAATTTTATTAAATTTACTAATATTAATTAATATGATAATTACCTTTTTTGTCGTCCACATCAAACTTGAAATATGAAGCATTGAGTAAACCAGAGTCTTGGTGTATATACATCATATCAGGATTAAGCCTGGTAAGATGTAATACATACTCAGCCAAACATGATAAGGATAATTGAAGTGTAAGCTAGACAAATAAATTATCATAAATTCATGAATTAAAAAATAAGTAAATAAATATAAAAAAATTATTTGTACTATTTTTCTAAATGTCCAATAATCTGTAGGTGAAGCATATGTTAGAGTTGCCCAATTTTTCAATATATGGCTTTGACAATAATTTTGTTGTACTTCTAAAAATACATCTAAAAGCATTTGAATATTTGCTTGAGTTCCCTGATTCTAAAAGAAAAACAATAAATTTGAATACTGTAAATTAGAAAAATGCAATACCTGCATTTGTTGTCTCTACCTTACAAAGGTATAATAACATAACAAATTTACATTTAGCAGTTCACGTAAATTTGGTATTATATATCGATAGAAAGGCTAATGGTTCTAAAGTTATAACTTTTTTTCTAATTAATATTATTCAAATAATGTAATCATCAATGATGTTGTGGCTAACGTTAATTAGTAATATTTTGTTTATGAATATTATAACATTTTAGTTAAAGAAAAATACAAATTTGAATCAGAAATACTCATTTGTGGGTTACACATTACTTAGCCAGAATGTGTCATTATGTGAAAATTTTATGTCAATATTATTCAATTATAACCTTACTTTTGAAAAATATTAGGGTTACATTAGTTGGCCTTTTTATCAATGAATTATTATATAACATAGAGAAAACAATTCCCAGTTAGGCTCTTTAATTATTTTAAAAATATTATATTACTTGAATATTAGCTAATCGTTGATAATAATGTTCAATACAATCATCATAAGGTTGAGATGTACTCATTGACTTAAAAATATCAAGTAATGATAATGATGAAGGATTATCTTCAACAAGCCGTTGTTGTGGAGATACAGCAACAACCCTGGGTACCGTGTAATATAAAAATCTGCGAGAAGTTTCCTAATAATAAAGGTTATTAATGTTATATTTGTAGTTGATTAAACACAATTAAAATTAATTAGTTAGATTATATACCTTTTGTTTGGTTAAGTAATGATTTAACATCCTTAATAGTTGTAAGACTCGTTCTTCACGTCTTGTATCACCTAAACCAGCATCATGCATTACCAAATAAGAATACAATTTGCCATTGTGACCACGCATAACTAATCTTCTAGCTGACGTATTATGCTTTTCAACTATTTGAACTCTTGGCATAAAACGAGCAATTTTCACATAATAATGTGAATGCTAAAAAATATATATACATATTATTAACATTTTTCTGTAAATATACTAATTTTTAATGATAAATCTTTTTTTAAATTTTTTTTAGCAAGAGAAAGTTTTAAGAATAAAATAAATTTTGATTAATAACAAAACTATATTGAATATATAAATAAAAAAAAATAGTAATAATATTGGCATGGTGTGGCAGAAAGGATAGACCAGTTACCAATCACAACTGGAGTTAAGCTATTACTTTGGTTGTTTAATCTTGGATTGAAGACTATCAAAGAGCATAAAATAAGTAACATTTTATAGTTTAACTATAAGCACATAATTAAGTCTTAAACAATAATTATTAAGATTAGATTATTAGTTTTGAATTTTATTTTCTTTAAGTAATAACTAATTAGTTTTTATAAAAAATTAAATAGATTTCATAATTTTATTTTCAAAACTAGAAGACACTTTATTTTACAAATTCACATAATTTAAATTTCAAAATGCATACCTTTGGAAGTAAAAATTCCCCAGGAATTTCAATTTCAGCAGTTTGAAGACTAAAATTACTAAGGAATCTACATTTTTCTTCAATTAAAAAGGATCTAAAAATAAAATATGATCAATACAAATATATAAACAAATAATATTTTTTTAAATATTACTTTGGTAAAAGTCTAATTTTAGTCTCTAATATTTTTATCCACTTTTTCATTTTTGAAATCATATGATGTAATTTCATGGCCGCAGGCAAAGTAAAATCAAAATCAATAGAAAACTGTTGTTTCATTTTTTGAAAAACTGGATCTTGTATTGTTGTCTGTGCCCGTTTAGCTAGACTTTCAGAGCCTGAACCCGGGAATGACCCTTTAGTAGATATAGCTGCACTATTAGCAGCCATATTACTTGCTAATAATTCTGAAAATAAATTATTAATTAAACATACTATTTAAACATAAATTTGTTTTAATATAAATTTTACCTATTCCAATTCCAAATGTTGATACTAATTTTTTAATGAAATTTAATGTATGAGGTGTTATTTGAGCATCTGCAACAGATCCTCGACTGTCAAAAGCAATGTTATAACATTTTGCCAATCCAAGACGAAGTTGTCTCAATACTTCTTCATACCAATTTTCTCTGAACCAAACCATCTAGAATTTATGTATAAAATAACTAGATTTTTTTTTTATTTGATATAGAATAAAGTTATATATAGTATTTTATTTATAATTCTTGGAATAACATGAACATTTGTAAAAAAAATAATATCAATTATATTTTAGATTTTGAGCAGAGCAAAGAATGTATTGATTTTATTATGATTTGTGTGTCAGTGAATCTAGTTCGAACATAGGGTAGGTCAAAAGTAAAAAATTTCCAATGATTTTCAAAAGCGTTGGAGAAAACAAAAAAAATTAAGAAAAAACAGGAATTTTTACACAAAACCAATTTTTGACAATCAAAATAAATTTTGTTTTTGGTGTAAAACAAAAAAAAAAAACATTAGATTCAAAAAACTTCACAGAATGTTTATATTAGCATTTTTTATACACCATAAAACTGTTAACATATTTTGACTGTTTTAAAGCTTTTTTTGGACATAAGAAATTTTTGATTATTTTTCATTTTTTTTGATATTGTGAAAAAAAAGTTCTCAAAAAACTTGAAAATGTATAACATAAGATTCTTCATAACTTATTAATGAAAATTAAAAAAAGTTGAGTGTAAATCTACAAGTTTTTTATAAACGTTATAAGTTAAAATTTGAAAAAATCATAAAAATTTCCAATTTTTTAATTTAGAAACTCGTAAATATATTGTGCTTTATATCTAAGATTTGTAAATTGAATCCAAGAATACACATAAGTTTTTTATTTTTCACAAAAAAAGTTTAGAAGAAAGTCAAACTAATTATTTATGAGCGTTTGAAATAAGATATTGGATATTCAACTTGAACAATTTTCTAATTTTGCAGTAATTTGAAAACAAATAACATCAAATACATGAAATTTTTCAAAATATTTGTACTGTTTTTGAATTATTTACATGAGAAATTTTGTTTTTTTTTTTCTATAAATATTGATAAAAAATTGTTGGATAAAAAAGCTTGAAATGTAATATAAGGTTCCTCATATGTTATTTTAATAACAGTTCAAAAATATAAAAAAATAATTTGTACAATTTATTTTGTAGTTGAAAAATTATGGGCCACTTAAAGTATATTATTATATTTTTACCTACACACAATAACATTTTCAAATACAATGTTTTTGGCAAAAGTTAATTTAACCTATTGTATTACTAATAGTAAAATTGTCACACTAATAGCAATATTATAAAAAAATATATTTAGTAATTTAGGCTGATTGACTGTTTTAGCTTAGATTGTACATAATAATTTATCATTAAATTTAAATTTTACACATCCATTATAGTGACTCACTTGATACTTAATGTACAGTAGAGCGATACTTACTTGCCTTCCTTTTTATACTTAATTAGAAAATATTTTATGTAAAATATGTGCAAAAGGGGTGCGAGATTTCTGACCTCTTAAACACCCCTCCCATATATATGCCACTGATACAAGTAAATAATAATATTAGTATCCATATCCACATTTCCATGGCTTCCAACTTCTTCTTGTCTGTCCATTAATAGTCTATGTTTCACAGCCATATAATGGTACGTTCCACACATAACATTTGACAAAATTTTTTCTCGTATTTATATTAAGTTTTTTGTTTGTAAGTATGAAAAAAAATTTTTGTCAAATGTTATGTATGGAGCACAAACTATTATATGGATATAAAACATAGTCCATCAATGAACAAAACAAGAAGAAATTAGGAACCATGGAAATGTGGACATGGGGAAGATTGTTGAAAGTCAACTGGACAGAAAGGAAAAGTAACATAGATGTATTAAATCAAATAAGGGAAAAAAGAATTCTGTTAAACACCATAAAAGAAAGAAGTGGAAAAATGTTTGGTCACCTACTTTTTCATTTTATGACAAATATTTTTAAAGAATGAATAAATGGATACAAAGGCAAATGCAGATCAAGAAAGGCATATATAGAAATGATAAAATAAGCTAACTGTAGTTCATATATTGACATAAAAAGACTGATTTTTAACAAAGAAAAATGGTGAACCAAATTCGCAATGACAAGACAAGGCCTTTAATAGAAAAGAGATTATTTAGCTGCTGTAGATGACAAAACATGGATACTGGACACTGATCAGTGATCAATACAAAAGGTTATGTAGAAATATATACCTGATCTACTATGCCTTCTAAAGTTAATACAATTGTTGGATGAACTTCTCGTTGCTGATGCATTACTTTAGAAAAACGTACCATTGCAGGTGTGGCACGTAAAGAAGAATCAGTTAATCCAGTACTTTGAGTAGATGTAGAATCTATAAATAATTCAATAAGTTTTAAATAAAATAAATTGTTATTTAATATTAATTAGTACTTTGTGTAGTATCATTAGTTTGTGATTGTTTGTTAGCTGCAGCTAATAATTCAGAATTTCTACAACGTTCCCTATATTCAATTTTATGAGTAAAGTATAGTGTTCTTGTTGGAAAGTACACGGCTTGTGGATACAATCTTCCAACCTAAAAGTTGAAATAAATATTAAATGATAATAATAACAATAATAATAAACAAGAAGTTTTTTTTATTTTATATTTTTTACTTGTATCAATAAATTTTGTAATAAAGAACCGCCATCGCTTGCCAATGTAGTTAATAATTGTGGCACCCAAGGTAACCATAATGCAGGTGGAACTCCATTGAAATGTGTATCAACTGTACTAAGCAATGAATATTCTTTATCATCATAAGTTAATAGCCACAACACTTTAGCTAAATATTTTCGGTATTTAGACTCATTTTGCTGACGACAAGCTTGCAGAAAGCATATTATTGCAGCTACACCAGTTTGCATTGTCTGATTTGGATAACTCTTAGTAAAGTACTCTTCCATATATTCACCCCAAAGTGCCCAAGCTTTAACCATAGAATCGTGTAATTGCACAGCTGCTGAAAAAGCTTTGTGTGCTTCTTCAGATTTACCTTTATTAATCATAAAGAAGAATTATTATTTGAAAAATATAATACATAATATAAAATAATAAAATTACCAATTTGGCCAAGAAGCATTCCTTTAAGAGCATAGAATTCAGCAGTCATTTCACTTTGGAAGAATTTTAAATTTGTTCTTTCAATGGCTTCCAAACACTAAAATAAACAGGAAATAAATATTTTAGAATATATATTTAAGAACAATTTAAATTATACTTAATATTATTACAAATACTTACATCTTGAATTTCATGTTTATTAGATGATATGGATGCCATTTGCATATAACACTTTACTTGTTGTCTAATTTTATGGAAACAATCAACTACAGGTACATTAGGTATTGTATATAATCGAGATAATGTTTGAAGACAAACTCCAGTCAAATTATGTTTACGGCTAACTTTGCCAAAGTGTATTATTGCCTGAAATAAAGAGTATAATTATTTATTCTAATTAATGAAATTATAATGTATGTATACTTGAGCAGAAGCATGAACACCTAATACTGCATTTGTGGATTGTTCTGGTCTTGAACAATATTCAATAACAAATTGGTAATGATGTTGTCGCCAAACAAATACATCACTCCAATGACTTAAGTCATCAGCTACAACCGGCAACCGATTTTTCCATGTTTTTAAAATTGCTTTCATATTATGCAATGAATTATTTGTATCTTTTTCTTGCAAACCCTGGTGTATTTGAGCTGCTTCAGACAACTCCATTATCTAAGATAAAAATATAAAAATAAAAATTTCACATTATTCCTATTATTTAGTCAATCCTTGTATTTCACCTAAATAGATAATTTAATTATGCACAACAATCAACAGAATCTTGAAACTGTATTTTTAAAGAAAATAATCAACTTCTATAAATGATTATGGATACTGCATTAATTGTTGTAAAGTTGTAAATATTGATAATTTATTGCTTAAAAAATTTCATTTTAATCTGAGCATACAACTAATTAAAAATTGCCAAATATAATAGTACCACAATATAAAAAAGTCAAAATTTATACAGCAAAACATAGGTGCAATATTCTAAAGAGGGAGTGCCTCGTGGGAATGCTTAGCACATGATTTATGATGTTTACAATTAATAAGTTTTTATTTTATATTAATAAACCTTTAGTACAAAGCTATTATTAAATATGTGTCTATCCAACTAAAATAATAGAGGATTCTGTTTCGATATAAGCAGTTTTTTCATTGAAATTGTATCCCTGCAGCCCTATTAAGTGTAACCAAACAATCTTGACCGTAAATACTTAGTAAATTAGTATATATTACTAGCATTAGCATATTGAGATAAATTAACTTAAATTAGTAATAGTTTAACCTAAATATGTAATTTAATGTATTTGAGTTAAATAAAAAAATATTTATAAATATATATATACAATTTAGAGAAATGGGTCGAGGCACAGAACGATAGAGCAGTGACACTGCTTGATAGCCCTACGCTGGAGGTTTACGAGTGTTAGGAATAACTTTTTATACAATAAACAATGTCTTGGTTTGTTGTTTGATTAGGTTTTAAATCTATAACCTATAACTTATAATTTTACGCTTTACACAGTTTCACATAAAGAATGATTTCAACCATTTTAAAACATTACATACAAACAAAAATGAAAAAAAAAATTTTGAAAATATATAATATAATTTATTATTATAATGGTATCAATTATTGAAAAATATGATATGGGCCGTCAGATGATTCTGATATTTAACAAAATGGCAGTACCCATGAATTAAAGGCCATGGCACCACTTTTTTCAAATAGCATTAAGATATGGTAAATGTCACACCCCTGGTCGAAAGGATCATGTTTGATACAATTCACTATACAAGTAATACAATTGAACAATATCACAATATGTAGTTCCCCCCGTCATGGATTGTCACTAACAGTATTTTGACATAGGTGACGTCACTACATATAGTAAATATATATAAACTACATATACTATATATACATTTATCTACCACGGACTAAGATGTTATATATCTTAGTCCGTGCTACTGCACTTTAACAGCAAGTTTCACGAAGCTAGGGACTCCGCAGTAGCGCTTAAAGTGGCGAAATTTCGGTGTGCTGCGGTTTCTCAAGCTTGCATTCAATTCGAGGCAATTTGAAATATTACATAGTTTTTAAATAATATATTTTATTATAATTTACTAAAAAGTACATTTTCTTTTGACATTTTAACATTAATATTTACAATAATAATAATAACATATTTTAATATTTTAACAGTTTAGGTGATTCGTCGTCGTTATCCTTGCTTTCGCTGTTGTCGTCTGGATTGATTGTCAAAACTATGGCTCTAAAATCTGGTCTCTGAATCCTTCTTTAATAAAGTCTTCATTTTGAAGACGTTCGCAATGATCAACACAACGTTTCCAATTGTCTAATGTAACGGATTCTATGGCAATATTTGCCAAGTTCTCAACGTCTGCGATTTTAAAACTGTTGTTTTTATTTGCAACTTTGCCTTTAACTTAGGCCCATATGTTCGAGGGCATAGTAGAACCCCAAATTGTTATTCCATAAGACCAGACTGGTTTCATGATTGACTTATATATAATAAGTTTGTTTTGGAGTGGTATTTTGGAGTTTAGGAGTAGTCGGAGAAGATGAAGTCTATTGTTCGCTGATTTTCTTTTTTCTTTTAGGTGGGGGCCGCCCCAGGTTAGTCTTTTATCAAGTGTTAAGCCTAAATACTTTATTTCGGTCCGGACAGGGATGGGGGCGTTGTTCATGATTAATTGAGGGCACTCACGGGGAGGGGGATTATTTTAACATGAAAGTAACTTGCACAGATTTATCTGTATTTATTTTAATTTTTCATTTTTTGGCCTATCTGTCGATTTTATTAGCGTAGTCCTAAAGTGCAGCTGAAGCTAGGTTAGGATTTGAACTGGAGGAAAGAATAGCTGTGTTATCAGCGTACGAGTATGTTGCAAGAAGGGTGTCACTAGATTGAGGGATATCTGCTGTGAATACATTGTATAGATTAGGGGATAAATTACTACCCTACAAGACTCCAGCATATATTGAGTAGATGAGATATCGTTAACCTGTCGTACGACAAACAAACGATTTTGTAGATAAGATTTGATAATAAGATAGTAGGGAGCTGGCATGAAGTTTTAATTTGTATAGTAAGCCTTTGTGCCAGATCTATCGAAAGCTTGGGCAATATCTAAAAAAAGTCCGGAACAGTATTCTTTGTTTTCGAGAGTAGTTGAGATTTCGTCAGTAAGACGATGAACTTGATGAATTGTTGAGTGCCTATTTCGAAAACCAAACTGATTATTTGGTATGATTTGGTTATTTTGAAGGATGGGACGTAATCTTTTCAGGAGGGCCTTTTCGAAAAGTTTACGAAGAACTGGAAGTAAACTTATGGGACGATATGATGAAGATAAGTGTTTACGTTTATTTGGTTTGGGTATAAGTATAATGACAGCAAATTTCCAGATTTTTGGGAAGTGAGACAATCTTAACATAGAATTATATATGTGAGTGAGCAATGTTAAAGTTTTGAGAGATAGATTTTTCAGAATTTTGTTTGTAATGAGGTCATTTCCAGGTGCCTTGTCGGGAGGTAATTTTTTAATTATATATTGAATTTCGCCAGGAAAAATGGGTTTTGCAGGTAGTGACATAGGTAGCGGAGCTGATAGAAATTGTTGAATTTCTACAATTGAGTTATTTTCGGGAACGGAGCACGAATGAGGCTGAAATGTTCGGCTAATTGAGAAGCAAAAATATTTGCTTTGTCTTTATCGGTAATAGCTAGTTGACAGTTTTCATGTCGGAGAGGTGGGATTTTTTCTCTGTGTCTGGTGAGCCTTTTGGTTGCTTTTCAAAGAGAGCCGTTATTTGATTGTAAAGATTTCATGTATAATTGAAACTGTTCAGATTTGTGCATATGTAGTTTATATTTCAAAAGATTAGTTAAAAAATTAAAATTTTTTTTATGACTAGGTAACCTTGTACTTTGCTATTTGGCTCGAGCATGACGTTTGTTAATTATTAGCTGTTTTATGTCGGCAGGTAGGCTTTTGAAAGAATTTAAGATGTGTGGGTTAATAGGTGATGTAGCTTTAATGGCTGATTGTTGGATTGTTCGAACGATATTTTCGGCAGAATTGTCTATGTCAGAATGAGTCTTCAGTGCTACTTTTAGATTAATATTTTGGTCCAGAATTTGTCCTAGTCGATTGGCCAATTGGTTAAGGAAGGTCAAGAGTTTAATATTACATCACTAATTATTGATAAAAGTATGGGAGAATGATCACTTGATAGATTATAGATATTTTCGATGAAGGTATTTATGTGATTGGGGATTTTGGAAATAAAGAAATCGAGTGTTTCGGGCAACCTATTCATATGAGTTGGCTAGTATGTAGGGTTCGGTGGGGAAATTAATAATAAATGATTTTTGATTTTTGATCTGTGAAGAGCAGAACCCCTTTTGTTAGAAGCTCTGCTTCCCCAAAGAAAGTGCTTGGAGTTAAAATCTCCACCAGCTATGAATGAATGACCTAACAGTTGAAAAAACCTATTAAAGTTCTCGAAGTCAATTTTGTAACGGGTTAGGCAGTAGATAGGGGCAATTTTAATTGGTATATTTTTTTATTTGTATAGAAATAATTGTTGCTTGTATATGAGGTTCTTGAAAGCCTAGTAGTTTATGGTGTTTTATATTAGAAGAAATAAGTATAGCGGAGCCCTGCATGAGCAGAACCATCAGGATGGTCGGTTTTGTATAATGAGTAGCCAGATATGTTAAAATTTGTGTTTTGGGTGAAATGAGTTTCGGTAATGAGGGCTATGTGAATTTTTTTTTCATAGAGTAAATTTTGTACTTCGTTTTTATGTTGGGACATACCATTAGCGTTCCATAGAAGTATTGTTAGATTAGAAGCGGTTTTTTGAATGTTAATCTTTTTTTAGGAGAAATTTGTTTATTAATGTAGTAAGTAGTGAGATTAGTGGGTTAATAATAGATTTAAACTCACTTATAAATGAGATTAGTTGATTCGTTAAATTTAGAGAATCGTTATTGATATGTTGGGGCTGGTTATTATTATGTCGATTTTGAGTAGCTTTGGAGTAGGTTTTTCGTATATTATTTGGTTTATTTTGGCTTTCAAATTTAGAGGTATTAATAGTGGGTTCTTGTACATTAGTTTCTAAATTTGTGTCGTTTTGATTAGTCTTCGCTTTTATTGTAAAAGAGGGTTTTGGTTTGGATTGGATGTCTTGATAAAAGGGACATCCTCGGTAACTGGCAGGGTGCTGTCCTTCGCAGAGAACACATTTGGGTGTTTACAGTTGATACAACAGATGTTACAGTTAAATGTGATTCATTGCATTTAACACAGCGTGGTTGGTGATTGTAATATGTTTTCGTATGACCGAAATTTTGGCAACGTTGACATTGGATTAGATGCTGACGAGGACGAGGTTCTTCTACTCTAATTTTTGTGAAACAGATAGAAAATAGCTTGAAAATTTCAGAGTTGTGTTGACCGGGTTTCAGATCAACAAAGAAAAGAGGAAGTGGCTTTTTTTGTTTGCCATTGTAGAACATTGACTACTTGGACTGCTACGTAACCATGCACTTCAAGTTCATCTTTTATGTAATTTATATCAGTAGTGTGATGTAGATTACGAATAACCATACGGAAAGGTTTTTCTTGTTGAAGTTGGTATGTGTAGAAATTAACGTTTTTTTCTTTTAATAAGTGAATTACATTTCTATACCCAACAGAAGTGAAGGTTTGAAGTCTTAATTCGTTTAAATTACTTTTGCATGTAAAATCATTAGAGCCAATTGCGGTTTTTATCGCGTTACAAAAACCATTATAATTTTAACTTGATTTTATAAATATAGGAAATGGAGTATGAGTTTCAGTTTCGGATAAATTGATATTTGGTTGATCAGTATCCATATTATTCGTATCGTTGTCATGAAGATTTAACACGGTGTATTTATTTAGTGGTTTAAGATGAGTAGCGGCTGATTGATTTTGTTTGGAAGATAAGCTAGTAGAGATTTTTTGTTTTTTATAAACATTAGGTGATTTAGGTTCGACTGTTATCCAGTCGGTAACATTATTATTTTTATCGTTTGCGTTATCGCATTGGAGGGAATTTGTATTGGCTGTTTATAGAACGGTGTTGGGATTAACTATTTTAATTGGTGTTATCAGTGTGCATATCTGTTTTAATTACCACGACGACTGGTGATGTCGGCGGCGACTTATTATTGTGCGTCATGGTATGATATGACTTGTATTACTTGCAGAGAATATAGGTAATTATATTTGAGTGAATATTACCTGGGGGGGTCGTTGGACCCCCGAAGTTTGAACGTCCTTCGAAAAGTTTGAATCAAATTTTCCTTACGATAGACGTCGATGTAAGATTGTGTAATGAATGTGCGGCGATTAGATAAGAGAGGAAATACTGGAATATACGTCTAATCGGTACGGCCGCACACGTAAAATTGAGTGTTTTAAATGAATTGAATTCCACACCATTTTCTGTAAAACACTTTTGAAAAATAGCTTTGTCAATTGATCTGAGATAGTTTTGAACGAGAACAGAATGGTAAGGGCAGTTGTCCGTTACAATCACACATGGTTCTTCCAAGTTTTGCATCATTTCAATGAACCATTTTTAAAAAATTGTTGAGTTTATTTGAGCATGATAATCAATATTTGCTCCTGATTTACATCGAAATATTAATTTTGCTCCTTTTACAACCCCAAATGCACTCGATCCAGCATGACAAATGATAATTCTACTGCCCTTTCCAGTTGGTACTTTCAATACTTCTGTATACTCTATGTTTTGCTAAATTGTTCCACGTGAATGGTTTTGATTCACCCACATTTCGTTTAAACATACGACCGGACGAGTATCATTTTTTGCCTTAAATCGTGTATTTTCCTCAGACACTTGACACGCGTGGCAACAATATTGTTTCGTTTCATAAGAAAACGCCGGCCGTTATTACATTTTTTATACTTAAAATGTAAGGATTTAAGAATCCGCCACATGAAAATCTTAGATCCCTTATAATCATTCACTTTTTGTTGATCCGCAGTTAAAATTTTTTGTGATGTGGGAAACTGACCTTTGTCATAAAATTCGTGCACTGTTCTTCGAACATTATCTGCGTCAAAATCATCAATATTAGTTGCATATTTAAATCGTTTGTATGATTTTCGAAGAGATGTAAATGACGGACCAGCCGAGGATTCTGGAATAATCGACTTTGCTCTTTCTGAAGTTATTCGTTCACCATGCCGACACTTAACACCACAAGCTTCTGCAGTCATTTCCTGACTTTTTCGAAAAAATGTAGCTACAATTGGATTATTTTTGTCATTTGCTAATTTTTTTAAAAAAAAATTGTATACATTAAAAATTGTGCTTTTGGTATGAGAATGTACATCAGGTCAAATGGACATTTTGTTAGAAATTTTTTTCGCGCTCGTTTTCAAACACGTAGGTATACAATGTAACCACTAAAACAATAAAAACTCATTGAGTCTTATCAAGTCGTTAAGTTTTAAAGTTATCGATAAAAAGAATCGTTCATAAATTCATTGATAACACAAAAAAGTAAACATACCAAAAAATTAATGTGGTTGTTATCGTTATCAACAGTAATACTTTCACCATGGAACTGTTTAAAAAGTGTAAAAAGTGTTTGGCAGTGATTAGAAAATTTGTTTAAAAAAAAACATTTGTCAACAACGTGTCAGCTGTTCGATGGTTGATCGCCGCCTCATTTTTAAATTACCGCGCTTTTTTAGACACACTTTGGGAAACCCTCATGAAAATCTGCCACCGGAAGCAATACTGCAGAGTTATGAGTTTCATAAAACGTACTTTAGTTATACAGTTATTCTGTGATACTAGTACCTAAATCAGTGATATTTAGTTATGTATATCTTATCATTTATATAAGATAAAATTATTAAACTATTTGAGTTTTAAATTGTAAATTGTAATTAATGTTTTTAGTGTCTAATAACGTAAAACTGTAATAAATCATGTAAAATGAAGAATTTCATCTTAAAATATATTAAAAGAAAAGTATTATTTTATTGGATCTTAAGAGTTTGTGTGATAAGTGTTTTTTTAGTCATTGGTATTCTTGCATATTTTATTTTGTTTCCATCAATAATTTACATAAATTCAATTGATATTCCCAGATTTTTAGTCAAGACTAATGCTGGTGAATATGAACTTCTTAATATTAGTACCTGCCCAATAATCGAAATTAACGAAGAAAAAAGTCTAATAAACGTGCAAAAATCTGTCAACAGTAAACAACTAGACTTTATTAAGCAATTTGTTTCTTCAGGAGGAGAATGGATGCCAAAACATTGCATACCTCAACATCATACTGCAATCATAGTATGTTACCGCAATCGAACAGAACAACTTCAAACCTTTTTATATCATATGCATTCATTTTTACAAAAGCAAAATATACATTATCAAATATATATTATAGAACAAACATTTGATGCAGAATTTAACCGAGGAAAATTATTTAATGTTGGTTATCGAGAAGCTACAATGCGTTCTCTAGCTGGATGTTTTATTTTTCATGATGTTGATCTTATGCCAGAAAATATAAATAATATTTATGGTTGTACAGGCTGCCCAAGGCACATGAGTACTAGTATAAATGTTTTTAATTATAAATTACCATATCACACTATATTTGGAGGTGCTATTGCAATGACACGAAAACAATTTCATGACATAAATGGATTTTCAAATGTGTTTTATGGATGGGGTGGCGAAGATGATGATCTGTTTAACAGAGTTTACTATAGAGGCTATAAAGTTTGTCGATATCCATCATTTATATCGAGGTATACAATGTTAACACACGAAAAAGAAATACCAAGTGAAAATAGAATGAAATATTTAAGAAATGGCCCAAAACGATTTTATACGGATGGTGTTGATTCAGTTACTTATAATTTGATTAAATATGAACAATTACCATTATATACAAGAATATTAGTCAATGTTTAAAATAAATTTAGAAACTAACTTGGAACCATAATGGGAGTGTAACTCATTCATTATCTTATTATACATATATTATTTAATATAGTCAATAGTTATAATATTAAGTCAATATAATGTTGAAATATTTAATTATATTAAACTAATCTAAAAAATTGAGATAATAGCAAAAATATTAAAAAAAAATCTTCTGATGCATAATGATTTTCATAGTCTAAAGTCAATATTACACTTGTTCAATATTGGTCAATTGACAAATAATCTTGATCAACAAAAAGTTGGTAAACATCAAATGAATATATTTGTTGATTGACTGATGACAAACCAATGTAATACCAACTTTAGACAATGGAAATTGTAATGCATCAGAAGATTTTTTTGAAAATATTTTTGCTACTATCACCTATTTTAGGTTAGTTTATAACTAAATATTTAAACATTATATTGGATATAAATCATAAATTATTCATATATTTGGTTATTATAAGCCTTAAAAATAAACTACTTATTTTACAACTTACACAAGGTTTGAAATTATTAATGTTAATCAACATTACATAGTTTACAATTAAATTGGCACCTTACCATGGTCAGCCCTAATTAAATATGTTTTGAGTCATTAAATTAAGTTATTTACAATACTTTAAAATGTATGTTTGTATTATAAAAAAATTAATAATATGAAATAAGTCTGATATTCAATTTAAATATAATTGTAATTATTGTAAGAAGTAAAGTGAGAATAGTGGTATTTTTTAATTTGGGTAATATGTAGAATATAAATAATGTTAACACTGCATATTATATTACTTTAGTTAGGAAATTATGTTCATATTCCACTTTAATTTAAAATTATACTAATTATTTATAATTTATATTTTTAGTTCTTTTGTACTAATAGACAATAGTATATTATGTACATTGATGATTTGTATTAATTAGATGAACAAATTGATCATAATTTTACAGTTTTTTTTTTATGTAATAAACGAATTATCTTTGTACTTAATTGTTGTTTTATGAATATTTTATAATTATATATAAAAGTAAAATGCTGTTTGTTGTGAAGTGCATAACTTGAATAACTTGAAAACAGAAAAAAATAAAATAACTTAAAAAAACTTGTTAGGCTAATTTTTTTTTTTAAATGTTCGTAATAGTCCAAATAAGCTTTTTACAGAAAGAAAAATAGGAAAAATTCTGGAAAAATTGAAAGTGCTTTTTTGATAAAATTTATATATAATCTCAGTTTATTTATAGGGTTGCCATTGGTTACATATTTTATTATTTATTATAATAAGTAGAAATATGGCTATCAATTTTTTTAATTACAGTTTTAAATTAATACATTATATTCTTATTAACCAATATCAAACGTACATTATTTGTATTTATTATATTTGTTGTAACTGAAATATTATATTGTAATAATAATTATTTACTTTGTAAGTACAATATATTAGTTAATATACAAATAAGTAATAATGTTCAAGTTATGTCTCCCACGGGTTAGTGAAATTAACATAATTTTAGCACTACCTAAGATCTAGGTTTATTTGCGACTATGCTATTACTAAAATTTAATAATATAAAAACAATATATAATGTATTTTAATTATAATAGATATTGTTTAATATAGCCATTTCATTAAATTAAATAGACACATTTTTAAACCAACAGTTTTTTTCTTTGTGCTTTTATTGTATTAAAAAAAATTAGGACAATTATTCATAAAGTTAGCAAAGTGTTTGAGTATAGAATAAAAAAGTTTCAGTTATTTTTAGATTTTGAATGAGACAGCTTCCTCATTTAAACAAATTACTTAATTGTATCAAAATACTGATAATTGTTTACTCATATATTACATGTGTCATTAATCACATTGAACTATAAATAATATGCATTTAACTTTATTTTATTTACCTGTTGGGAAGCTTGAAGATATGGCAAATGTATATGTGATACAATATGAGGTAATCGTCTCCATTCTCTTATTACATGTATGCTAGCCATTTCTACATTTCGAGTAACATATGGTAAATTTGGTTCATCTGGATGACAAATTGCCAAAAACCCTCTGTATAAATACATCTAATAAACAAAAGTAAAAGTAAATACTTTTGAAAATAATTTGTTAATTATAAAATTATAATAAAACCAAATATGCTTTTAATACCTTCCACAAAAATTCTTTAGGACATGTATTATCAACACAACTTAATGCTTCACTCATTACATGCCAATCAGGTATACGCCAAGCACTGTCTAATATTAAAAATGGGTTTAGGTGACCATTAAGTTTTGAATATTCGAGTAAAATATCCCATTGATTGAGCTCTTTAGAACATCTTTAACAAACAATGTTGTAATGATTATAATTATATATCATTGGAAATTAACTATTTACTTAATCCATTGTGATTCCCATAAGCGTGCTTCACTTAAGATCATGACAGATGCAGGAGAACTGGAAAATTCACTTTGATATTTTTCAATTAAAGATTCATATGTAGATAAAGCTTGTTCAAATAACCCTTGTTGTTCTAATGCAAGAGCAACTTTTGTCTCTCGATATTGAGCATGTTTCTGCCATAAACCAGCCCACATGTCTTCTTCCTTAAGCTGTTTGTACATTTCTGCTAAAGTATCAATGACATCCTATAAAAATATATTTTGGATAAAGTAAAATAAATTTTAATTAATAATTGATTTGTATAAACATACTCTCTGTGGAGATATTTCTGGTTCAAATTCATAACAGTCTTGTTTTGTCACTTCAAAGTTATTATCTATCATCATTTTTTCTAAAGACAAAGTTACACGGTGCCATAAATTATGAGATTTACCAATATACAACATGACACTTGGTTTAAAATGTATTTTTGGTTGGCATTGAAATAATGCTTCAAAGAATGTAGATATAACACTTGGATGAACATCTCTTTGAACAACGTGTATTCCACTTACAATAAATTGATTTACTTCAGGTAATAATATCTAAAATAATAAATGAATAAAAAACTATTTTACATGATTTAATATACATATATATATAAGTTAACATATCATAAACCAATGGTATTGTAGTATTTAAAATAATTTTGAGTATTTACAGTTTTTTGTGTGGAATTTAATGACTCCCAAATAGCAGGGAATAATACAAGCCAAATTTTTTCTGCTAAGCTTGAATCCATATGACACAGTTGGGCTATGGCTGAACACATATCTCCAAGTTTCATTGCTTCTAGATTATCCATAAATTTTATGTGTCTGCTAATCAATGGTTCTAACTTTCCACCCTCAACAACTTCAATGTTATCAGTCACCATTTGATCAGTGTCCATTGGATACTCTGATTTGACTACAATTTCTTCATTAGTATTAAGAATTTCTTCAATGAATGAAGTATCACAGTTATTGACTAATTCTCTAATTGTTGGTAATTTTGATGAAGTTGATGAATTTGAATCTTTTAATGTCACAGACAAATCTATAACACAAACAAAATATAATATTTATTTTAAGTCATAGTTAGAAGAAATATAGATATAAAAACTTTATTAATTTAATTTATAAAATAAAGTTTTACTTGGATCAACTGTAGCTAATAATAATTCAATGCATTGTTTTATCCAGTAATGAGTCATCATTGGTTCCCAGTTTTGTGAACTCACTATGTATAATAAACGTTCTGGTAATCTAGTATTAATTTGTTGATTGAATAAAGTGAAGAATTTTTCACGAACAGCTGGTTGCGAACACCGTAAACCACTTAAAAACGCGGCTTCTAATTTATGTCCAAGTTCTGAATTACGTAACTCCTCATCTCTGAAAAACATTTTGATTGAAATAGTTATAATTATGATGATCTGTATTTAATAATAATAATACACAAATTTGGTATTAATTACAAATTTATAACCATTAATTTATTATAAATTAAATCTCAGATATAAAAATAGTTAGCGAGAAAAAAATTACTTATAAATGTGAATAATAATATCTAAATATTGAGCATTTAGATCTGGAAATTTTTTTTCAATATGCTGCATGATTTTTACCAACAGTATAGATTTTTCACGCAAATTAGGTCCCTCATTTGGAGGATTATGCATCCATTCTTCTAGCATCTAAAATATAGAATATAATAATTAAAGCTTATAATTATTTTTATATTTAAGTATTAAACTATATATTTTTCTATTAAAGATTAGTTAGTGTTATAAATGAAAATATCCAATCAAAAATCACAAATATAAATATAAATCAAGTTATTTATTTTTATAATATTAATAAAATATGTTGGTATAAAATACATCCACAAGATTTACAAGATTTACAGATTCTTATAAATTAGCTCATTTAGTTATTGAGCTACATAAAATGCATTTTATACTTAAAATTATGTAGTCAGCTGGAAACTTATATTTTTATTCAATGCTAAATTGATTTATTTTATCTATTTATCGCTAAAATATTTGAGTATATTAATTTATTTGATATGCTCCTAACAATTTCAACAAATCAATATGTAATGTCTCTAATACTCCATAATAAAGCAAATAGCTATAACCTGATAAAAAAAGTTTCATAACTATATCAATCCACTCATAATAATAATCTTTCCTCTCTAACTCTACCACAAAACTATCCTTGTTGTCGGAAAAGATAATTATGAAGGGAACTCATTCACGGTTGATGTTATGACAGTACTAATTTAATTTATATACAAAAAAAAAAAATGTCAGTAACCAAGGTTAGTCTATCTTAACCATTAGGCAGTTTCTCCTCAAAGTATATTTCTTATTTCCTTTTTTTATACAGATTGTAGTTTTTTTTAATGAAACAAAATAAAAATTATAAAACATACTTTTAAAATTGTTTTCATTATTCTTGAATCATTTGTTTTTTCAATCAAACCAACAAGAATAGTCCCAATAAATGTTTTTCGAGTTTCAATATGCATGTTTGTAACTCTGTTTTTCATCAAATCTAGACTTTGAATAACTAGCTCACTTATTCCCATTGAAGACTCTGTATTTGTAGATTGTGGCTGTTCACGACATACTTTCTGTAGAACATGTACAAATCGCGAAGACAAGTTATCAATAAAAGCTGGATTATTAGCACTGGCAGCTTTTAACATTATGACACATGTTAAAAATCGATTATAATTTTGTGATATATTTTTTTCAAAATTGTTTAAACTTTCATCAATTAACTGAAATTTATAGGTAATAATTAATTTTTATAATATTAGACATAATGTAATAAATATAATAACATACCACATTTATTAAAATGTATAGTTCTTCAAGTTCATTAGGATATGGTTTTATCATCGGGAAATTAAAAATTAAACGTGTAAGAAATGCATGTGCCATTCGTCCAATCTAAAATAACAGATGACCAAAATAAAAGTGTATTAATAATAAATATATTTTGATTGCAATTACCTTCATATTAGTAGTACTAATACATTCATATAATGATTTTTGAAGAGGTTTAATTGTGTTTAAAAGTTGTTCTTTTGGTAAAGTATTCAAAAAAAATGCTAAAAGTTCAAATGCTGATGCAATATTTGCAACAGCAATGGCAGTAGCAGGATTATTAGCAGCTGGTTCCAAACTTGATACAGTACAAAATACTTTTTCCATCCATGATAATTTTAACATATCAATACATCTGGACATTATAGCTTCTGATTTCAAAGCAGTTCTTAATAATGCAATACATCTTTTAGATAGTAGTTCTGCCATACCTCCAGCAACACCATCATTTAGCTAAAAATATGAAATTTAACACAAATTAACAAATAATTAAAATGTATTAATAAACTATAAAATTTGAAAAACAAACCTGACAAGCAATTTTAGCTAAAAAGTTGAAAACAACTACAAAATCATTTTTGTTAATAGGTATATCTTTGTCATTATCATCTGACTGCAATGGAATTGAAGGTTCAAGTTTAATTTTTTTTAGAATTCCTTCCATAGAATTCTAAAATAAGTAATATAATATTTTGTAAGTATACTTTAAATATATAGCAATACTAGGTTTTTTATAAATAAGAATAAAAAAAAAAAAAAAAAAAAAAATAGGAAAAATAGTAAAAATTATAAAACTGTATTAACCCGGCGTTAGTCGCACTAGTGTATATTACGTAGTTAGTCGCACCGCGGTCTTTTCGACCGCGTTATAATTTTCAAGTAAATAATTATAAAAATACGTTGTTTCATAGGTATATGTTTAGTAATTTTATTGAAACAAATCAATTTTCAAATAACTTTAATAACTTATGGTTTTATTTATAAAAAAATAATCGAAACTGAAAGTTACCTACTTCCTTATACATAAATTGTACTATGTATGTATGGTTATTTAAATGAATAAATGAAATAAATAATAATAATATAAATAAATGAAAAATATAATAATTTTATTAATATTCTGAATTATCTGATGAATGTTGTGCGTCTTCGCAACATTTCTGGCAATACGTTACGGTATGTTCTTTAC
>JACXSJ010001277.1:0-15789 GCA_014851325.1 Pentalonia nigronervosa | reverse complement strand
ATTGTATAGACAATAAAATAAAAGAAAACAATAAGAAAACGGAATAATTTGAAACAAAGTTTTTTTACAATGTCAAAAATATTCATGAGATTCAGCTAAGGAAGGAAAATACAAAGTCGAGTAGAGTAATTCAAGTTAGGATGCCCAAAAATTTACCTTTCTGTTAACACCAAATCTTTATATAAACAGATTAATTTTCTAATCGAACAATTGTCATTTTTAATATCAAACAACAAATGTATAACCTAATTTATAATTATTATTATAAAAAAAATAATAATAAATATAATAATGATAAAACACTGATTTTGATTACAATTTCCAAACATAAAAATTTTAATATTGTTGTGTTAATATTAAATTAGTGGTACATACTATTAATAAATGTTTATGGAAAAAAATTAACTATAATATAATATATGTTAATACAATAAACTGTAAATTTAGTTTGGCTAAAAACAGAAATAATAGTTATCTGATGTTAACAAAAAAAGACTTGTCTTGGAGTTGTCATAGAAATAGTAAATAATAAGAAGGAAAAAGCAAAGACTGTATTATTATTAATGACTGTTAAATAAATTTACCTCAGCTGCATTATTTTCATATCTAATTCGCTGTAATTCCCATTTTACAATAACCTCAGCCATTTCAACAGCTAATTTTTTGTGTTCAAAAGTGGCAGATGACATAAAACCCAATCTTTGCATTGCATTTAACATATGTTGAATAAGTCTATGTCTGATTGGATAATACACCTATAAAATAATAACTTAACATGTATTACTGACAAACAAAATTAAAATGCTTTTTTTTACAAATATAACAATGTATTTGTGAAACGCTTTTAATCTAATAATTATGTTCAAATAAAATCTAAATTCTATTAAAGGAAGGATCTTTACAACATACTGCTAGTGGGTTAGTGAAGGAAATCAGTTACTTGCAATATCATATTCTATTGATAAATAAGGATGTGACAGCTGCCAACATCAAAAACTTATCACCACCATGATTCCTTCTAAATTTCAATAGAATATGGTGACAAATATTGTAATTCTTAACATGAAATTTTTACTTCATATACTAAAATATGCTTTTTCATTCATTATAGAAACTTGCACTAATTTTAAAATAAAATTTCTTAATATAAATTAATTAAAAATTACATTATAATGTCTGACAACCAAATGCAACACATGGAATAGCTGTTGCATCAAATGTGCTTCTTCGACAATAATTTTTTTTGTACACTGACATAATAATTTATTTCCATTATTCATACGAACAGATAATGCCGGTGTTATTAAATCCAATGCTTGCCGAACAACAATTCTTACTTCAACATGATATGCTTTAAGTAGTTCATGAAATACTATAAAATTAAAAAAGTAAATTAACTATATAATGCATATGTTATTCAAATAAACAATTTTATATTTTTATACCTTGTAAAATTATTCGGCTATTAACATGATATGAAGCAACTATGTATGACAGTAATAAATGACCACTGTACCGAGCAGTTGGATCAACACAAGATTTTTCTAATAAACATGGCCAAGCATAACTCATTACTCGTTTTAAATTTTCGCAGAGTCCATCTGGACTAAATGCACTTTCTTTATTAACAGGAAAATCATCAACTAACATACATCCAAGTTGTAATAGATGAATACGTATGCTGTCTTCACCAATTCCTGGTGGTACTTCATGTACAATTAACTAAAATGTAATAAATTAATTTAGATATTACTAAGCTGAATTCATTTCAATAATAATGGTATAATACCTGATATATATAAGACGTAACAATGTTTCCAGTTGAATCTGATGGATCTGATGTGCCATGAATTAAAGCTTCTTGTTCATTATTTTCATAACTAGCCGAAACTGAAGGTAGTATGATATATTGCAAGATTTTGGACTTGAAATGATTACTCATGTTATTATCTTGAAATATTTCAACAAAACGAAAGAATGCTGTACGTTTCCATTGAGGAGAGAAGGTTTTTGCAACTGTTTCTTCTAAATACTTTTTTAAAAACTAAAATAATAATACTGATATAAAATAAAATATACAACTATAAAATAATTTTTCATATTAACTTGCCTGAAAATCAGATATAAATCTATAACAAAATGCTTTGATCAAATGGAAAAGTAAATCTACTTGATTAGGATTATGAATAAAATACTGAAGTAACACCTTTGCTAACATTTTTGGCTCATTCCAGTGAGTGAATTCAAGATATCCAGGATTTAAAAAATGTTCCTTTAATAATAACATAATTAATTATTTAGTTTTTATTTAAATTAATTTAATTATTAATTATTTACTTGGTAGTGTTCAGATGCCCATAGTTCTGATAATGAAATAATTAAATCTGTTTGATTATAAATCCATTTTTTATCTAGCCGTACAATAGAATTGATAATTCTAACAGTTTCATATTCAATAATTTTAGTAGGATCTAAATAAATTTAATAAACAAAATTTCCTTGATGAACAATGATTGTAAATATGAATTAGTTGAAAATAAATTCATAATAGTAGTTAGTCACCTGAATGAGAAGTTGTTATTAATTCATTAAACCTACATCCACTACCTTGAAGAGCTTCTCGTATTGTATGGCATTTTTCATTAGCAATCATCATGTGTAAATATTTTATCCAATTAGGTTCCTACATCATAAAATAATTGTAATATTATCAATAATTCTAGTTTATTAATTATTAAATTAGATCATTTTTATCTTAAATATTTAATTTATTAATTTCTTACCTTTATATGATTGTCTTGTAAAAATAGTTGTACAATTTGAGTTGGATATTTAAGCAAACATCCTAAAAGTGGTGTATGAAATGGAGATAATATGCTCACCTGAAGGCTTTTTTCACTATCCAAAACTAACCTACATAGTGATTCAATGTGCCTATAATTGGCTACAGGTAACTGTTTATACATTTCAATAATAATAACCATTATTGATTCATAGTTTCCACTTTTTGAAATTCCTAATTTAATAAATACATAAATTTTAGTTTAAAATATTAATATTACAGATTAAATTATGAAATTTCTAAGATTGATAGATCACAGGTATGGATCTTAAAAAGTACTATCTAAAAAAAAAAAAATTAAACATAAATTTAGTAAAGCTAAGATTTATATACATTGGTATATTGCTGTGTTCATTTACAAATTTGGTTAATGATGTCCACAAACTGTCTCATATTGATATAAATTATCTATATTTTACTTTACATATTTTAAGTATTATTCATATTATTACATATTATGTTGACGCTAAACAGTTAAAATGATATTTTTTAACTCAGTTAGGTTAAGTAATTTTTTTTCAATCAAATTAAAAGTTAAGTTAATAGACAATTTTAAAACATCAATTAGACTAAGTTAAAAAATATTATTAACTTACCTTAAGTTAGGTTAATAATAATAAAAAAATAAAATGTATTGAAAAGGTATTAAAATAAGTGATAATCACTTGAATAATAATATATCTATGCATATAGATATATATAATAATATTATGTACACAAAATTATTATTATTAAATTATTATATAAAATATATTAATAAATAATAAGTAATAAGAAATAAGTTGGTATATAAATAATGACTTGGCGGGCTCTTATTTATTGATGTTTCTATATATACGTACGATTAATGTTACATAATTACCCCTATATAACCTATATAAAAATTAAAAACTAACAACATATTAGTTTTTATTTATAAAAATATATACAAAATTCTTCTTAAATATACCTTTTTTTCCCAATAATATTTTCTATATTCTATGAACTTATAAATTATATAAATATTATTTTTCTGAAAAATTTCTGAAAATTCAAAATTAACTTAATTGGGAATATTCAAAATAATATAAGTTGATTTTAAGTTAATGTATATACGAATGAGTTAAGTTAATAAAAACATCAAACTAGTAAGTTGAATTAATAAGTTAAAATTAACTTAACTTGTAACTTATTAAATCGTTAAAGCCCAGCTTTGAATAAAAGTAGTGTAAAAAGCTAGATGCGTATCACATTACACTCCAAAATTCAATTTCATAAAAACCGAGTCTTTTCCTTAGATGATTCTTTAAAATTACCTTTTTTCATTTGGATTAGAACTTCAAACATTTTTTTCATTATTTCCATTAAATGTGTACAAAACATATCACTAAAGCTGGTAGGAAACAACTGAACTAAATACCATAAACGCCTTGTTCCACTTAATGTTAAGTTTCTATAATCACCTAAATCTCCCAATTGTTTTTTCATCAATTCATGGACCTAAAATAAATATTATTTAAATTTAGTTGTTTTTTTTACCAATTTAAATTTATCGAAGAATATAATTTACTATAAATAATTATAAAATAATATATATTTATTACAACTACCACAAACATTGAATATGTGTACAATATATGCTTGACATTTTGTTTTATTTTAAATAACAACTATAATTTTATGATTAAAAATAAAAATTTTATGTATTATCTAAGCTTTGTAGTTAATATTTGCTTACCATTGGCATATCAATTTGTGAAGTAGAAACAAATTTTCTCAAACATTGAAATGCCGTTTCTTGTAAATCTGGATTATTTTTATCTAAAGCACCATATAAAGCATGAAAAATTCTACTTTTAACTTCAGGTTGAGGAATATAGTAACAAGCAGCAAGAGCTCTCATTCCAGCTTGGCGTAATAATAACATTTGTCCTGGATTCATTGTTTTATATCCTGGTAACTTAGACATAGCTGAATCACTGGCTTCGCAAAGATTGGATACTTCATGATAAAATAAATTATGTTCTTTTATATTCAAATCTGTCATTAAAAATAAAAATCAAAATTACAAATGTTTTTTTTTTTTAATTTAGAGAACAAAAAAATCAACTAAAAATCATTCATGAAGACATTTTAATTATATGTTCTATTTTTATATTAGTTTTATTTTTAAAACCAGTGAGTTACCTAAATATAATTGTTTGGTCATTACTCATTAACCATAATAAATGAAACAAATAACAACTAACCAATATCATTAGATAAAATTCACTTTCTCCACATATTTACCTATTGTAAATAATCGAGGTAACAAAGAGGTACAAAATGTGTTTCCTTCCATCATTCCAATTTGTGCTTTAAATCCTTGATGACGTAATAAATGCTTTCTCAAAGGTATGATTTCTGATAACCCTTCTTTGTGAGGTTCCATAACTTGAGTTACAGTAATTCCTTGAGCAGATGCTATCACACCCAATAAATGTGTGGACTATAAAACAAATCATTTTATAAACAATTTAAATGGGTAATATTTAAATAAATATATGCAATATATGATTACATACGTGATTTCTAAGTAAATCATTAGGACTTGTTACTTGACGAATTAATTCATAAGTAACTTCGTGTATAGCCTTTTTCTGCAAAGCTTGAAGTTGAGAACCTGAGTTCTGATCTAGAGGTGATGCTGCTTTTCGTAACATGTTTTCTAAATTTTTTTTAGCTTCGTCTAAAACTCCATTAGAAACCTATAAGAAATAAACATTAAATAATTTCCATAAAATGAGTTTATCTTATCATATGACATACATCACCAGATAAATCCATGATAACAAAGAGTTGTGCTTTAACAAATAAATATAAATGTTCAAACACCCATTGTAAAGACATGCTGCTATAAAAAAATTGTATTGCATAACATCCTCCAAATTTGGTATACCAAGCACGATCATAACATAAAGCACATAACTTATCAACCATGTATTCCATATAAGGTAATTGACATGCCTAAAAAATAATCATTTAATATAACTTTGAGTAATATTAAAATAGAAAATGTTTAATTACTCTTTCTTTGGATCCCATTATAATTGTAGCCGTGTTTAAAATGATTGTTAATGCCAGTCTTGCCGGTTTTAAGAGTTCTTTTTCCTGATAACTCATAACAGTTGCCATTGAATCAATTAATACAAGTGGATCCATACCAAATGAACACTTTTCATTTTTTTCACTGTTTACTAATGGTCCAGCTTGTTGAGAAATTGCCACCATAGTATAGCGCATCACAACATCAAGCAATGTTCCAAGAGCAGTGTCTCTAAGCTCTTTAACTGCTGCACTAACAAAAATACCTATCACAAATAAACAAGTCGGTCATAATGAATCAGTTAAATCCTAAATAATTTATATAACATAAATAGTTTACAGTAATGTTGATAAAAATGTTTACCATTCAATGCCATTACATAAGTATTTCTTACAACTGGATCTGGATATTTGTATACTGTTGAATGGAAGTTTGATATTTTTCCTTCTTTGAAACTTAAACGATTATTTAAACATTTAATGTGATTTTATAAAACTATTTTTTATGACTTATTTACTCACCTAGGATGAGAAAAAAATTTCATCAAAACTGATTTATCATCATTTGATAAAACAGATGCTGCTAAAAATGATTTTATTACTTCCCAACATTTTTTACGATAATATGGATCAGTTGATGTTTTAAGTGATTCTGCTGCAGTTTCAATAGCCTTAAAAAAAAAATTAATAAGTATATTTTAAAAACTAAATTTAATTACTTAGCATATAAATATTTACAAACCATATCAACATTAAATGTTACTGATTCAGTATGTTCATTAAATTTAATGATAATAGCTGGTTTTGTTGACTGTCTATGCATTGAATAATCTAGTCTTTGTGGTTCAGTCATCATTTTACGATTACCACCACCAAATTTTCCTAAGACTCTAGATAAATATAAAAATATATAAAAATTAAATTACTAAAACAATTAAAAATTAGTTTAACCTACCTTATTAATAATGGAAAATAATAACTAAAAGTAATACTATAAATTAATAAATATAAAATATCCTTAGAAATATATGCTTAAAAAACATCTCCAGAATCATTTTTTATATGCAACAATTTATTATTGAATTTAAATTTTAAAAACCTTCTATAGTGAACCTAACCTATGGCAAGGTATGCCTAGTATAAATACTAACCTACTATACAGTAGGTGTGACTTACCTAGTTTTTTTTTTTACAAATTTATAGTACTTTATTAATGTTTGGTAATAGATAATAATAAAAAAATATAATTTGATTTATATTTAAATATATATAAAACATTACCGGAATGCTACAGGATAAACATTATCATTAGTATTGTGCAACGATCGCCATAAAGCTTGCATTAAGTCAGCTCTCACTGGTTGAATATGTTCATATAAAAAATCTGTTTGCAAGTTATCCACACACAATTCTAAAGTTCTAAGACCCTAAACAAATAATCAAAAATTAATACTGGTTAAACTCATTTACAAACAAAATATATTAACCTGAATAATTAATGATGGAGATCCATTTAAAGCTGATACTAATGGATCCATAAGTAGAGGTAAATGAGGTAATAGTGAACTTAAACGAACAGGTACAGTAAGACATAATTCCACAAATAAATCTTTCATATCTTGTTTATGTAAACCAGACTGTAAGCTATTTAAGCTTTTTAATAAGTTTGGTAAAAGAGGTAAAAATTCTTGATATAAAACTCCATGTGCACCACCTCCGATGCAACGGAATAGAGGACGTAATAATAAAAAATAGTAATATGGATCTTTAGCAGTTAAAGCTAGTTTCATTGAGCTGCAAGTTAATAACATATAGAGTAAAATATAATTTAAAACTAAATTAAATTCATTTTTTAAACCTTACCTATTAACAATTTGATTTAAGTAAGGTTGAAGTGTTTGTTCACTTTCAATTGAATACTGATTAACGGTGTCAAAAACTTGCTTAAAAAGTTTTAAATACAAATTACTTCGTTCAGCATTTCCATTACCCATATCTTCCATTTTGCTAAGTAAATGTTCTAATAACAATGTTGCAAAAATGGAAGATGTGTCCGATGTATTGAGGCTATTATTTAAAAGTGATTCACTAATATACATTAAAGCATGATTTTTTTCTACTCTCTCAACAAAATAAGCTATTGTAGTTGAAAATATTTCTTTAAATGTACTTGGCGGTAATAAGGCAAACTACAGAAAAAAAAATTGTAAGATTACTTTTTAATACTTAAATTCAAAGAATACTTACAATACTACTTAATTGGTCCATTGCTTCTTTTTCTTCTTTTGATCGCGGTCTTATAATATTAACATTGATATTTTGATTATTTAATGGATTTACCATATGCACATCCATTGCTTGTAAAGACCATTTAACAAGACCTAAATATATTTTTACAAGTTGAGGTTTTACGGGTAATTTTGGCGTACTTCCCGAATCATCTTCTTTGTTAGTCTAAAATTGAGGATAAAAATAATGTGCCATAATAAAAATTGTAGATAAAAATTTATAATGGTATACAGTTATTAGAATAATGATCTATAATAATGAGTTATAACAATATTTATATTGTTAACCTATAATAATATTATATGGTAATGTACCTTAACAGTAGCAATACCCCAAGCTGCTGTTTTTATACCACAAATTATAACTTTAACCAATGTCCTACACTCTGACAATGAGAATAAAGCTGTAGGCGATGAAGAGAAAACATATTTAGTTTTTTCTTGAAGTTTTTTTCCACCAGGACTATTAGTAAACTCTTTTGGTTCTTTTTTTACAATATCATCAATAATTTCACCCTCATTGATTTCTAAAATTTGTGATGGTTCAGATGGCAATGTTTTAGTGGCACTAAAATAAAAATTTATATTTAAATATTTTAACACCTTAAAAATCAACACATTTATTTTAATAAAACATACTTTTTAGAAATAATAGCTGGTATGTATAATTTAGAAACCACTTTGAGTTTTAATACATAAACTTGAAGAATACGTATTAAAAGATCAAAGCTGACAGTTTCTCCATGAGTACATTTAAAATTCGGAACATCTTCACCATTTCTTTGTCTAATACAATCTACTAAATTCATTAACATTTTACAGCACATTAACTGAATACTGAAACATTTATTTTTATTTTTAAATTACATTTTAGTTTTAATTTACACTTAAGTTTTATTTTCTCTTACCTAGGAGTTAAACTATGATCATGAACATTGATTGCAAAAAGATTAATGGCTTTTGCAATTGTTGGTAGTGCTAAATGAACACGAACATGATGAATAAGATCAGCAATAGTACTATATGCTAATGGTTTTAAATTTTCTGTAGTAGTCCATCCCCGGCCAAGTAGTGTATTTTCATCAAGTAATTTATCCATGTATGGAATAAATTCTAAAAAAAAAAAAACAAAAGTAAAAATTTTAAATTTAAATAACAACAATTTATTTTTACTTATTCTTAAATCTGTATTAAGAATATGCCTTGATGCAATTAAAAGTTCTTTTCTAAGATGTGTTACTTCCATAGGACATGATTCCAGCATTCCAATCATTCCTTCAACCAATTGTGTAGAATGAACAGTTACAATTTCTGTAAACGGCTTAATAACAAATGCTAGATAAGATAAAACTTTTATTTGAGCTGATACCAATTCAACTAAAATTTCTTTGTTATAATTTGAATGTGATCTATAAATATTTTATACAATTATGAATACAATTAATAAACAATTCTGTATAATTTATTTTCATACTTGTAAAGCATTGATGGTTGTAAAGGTATAATCCGTATAATGGTTGGAATATATTCACTAAGTTCTCTTTTAACATTATCTTTATAAAGTTGATAAATAAGTACAATTGCTATTGGCAGTTCTTGTAAAATTTTTAATGACGAAATACTTCGTGGAATAACATTATACTAAACAAAATATACAATTATAACATAATGAATAAAAAAAAAAAGTTTCTTTCTAAGTCACTTATTTAATATAAAATAATATTAAATGTACCGTTTCAATATTATTTTCCGAGGTTTCACAATTAATAACGATTGTTGAATATGTATTATCCAAAATTTCACTTATATCAACTGTAGACAAATCATTAATACGCAGTCTTTGTTGGGTTCTCATGCTAAATATTTTTTCCATATTATCAGGTATGTCCCAATAAATTTTTTTAGTATTTTGAAGAAATTTACTAATCTATTATATAATATACACAATGCACATTTTAACTATTTTATAATTGTATTTTACATAATAAAAGTTATTTTTAACTTACTTCAGCATTATACGGAGGTCTGAAATTTTTTTGTAACTCAACAATAATACGTATACATGAAATTCCATTTTGTTCATTATCAGTTTCAATGAGCTTCATACACAATGTTACAAGCCGATCAACATGAGGTTTTAGAAATTCATTACACGGTAGTCTATATATCATTTCTAATACCAGTTTTCTTACTTGCTATAAACACAGTTTATATTATAAAATACAAAAATTGTTTTATGATTGTTGTAGTAATACATCTACTAGAACTGAAGTCATAGTTTACATAAATTGTACACTAAAAATTTAGTTGTTGCTATCTAAATCAAAATTAATTGAAGATAATGTACATAAAAATCTTATATGAGTGCTTCATTCTCAGATCATATTGAAATAAGCCGTCAAGAAGTACTATTGACAAAAATGGGCTATAGGAAATTATAATAGGCTTAATACTGTTTAAGTATAATGTACTTCGCATATGCAACTGAATTTGACATGCATGAGGAACACCTTACATTTAATTAATTTTATAAAATTTATTTACTTTCTATTTTAGTTTAAAATTAAATTGAACTAAGTTTAAATTAGATTAATTTTGTAATTAAAATTCTATAGATCCATTCATATAAAAGTTTATAATTAAAAAGTTGAATTTACAGTTAAAATACAAAAAATAAAAACAAAACACCAAAAAATTGTTATTATTTATGTATACTATGAAACTTCAAAACTTACAAAAATATGATATTCCGCTATAAAATATGGTTCTCCATCTACTAAAATGCGAATAAAATGTTTGACCATGTGTTCTAAAAATGTTGAATATTGATGAGAATTTACAATCATCTAGAAAATTTTAAATAATAAAAATAAATAAATTAGTGTTTTTAGTTATATTATGAACATTTATTTTACAGTACCTATCAAATTTACATTTATTTGATGCAATTACCCCCCTCCTCTCTTCATAAAAAAAAATCCTTATTTTAGTTTTTTAGAACGTTTATATTTCTTTTGTTTATGTACAGTTCAAGTTATATCTAAGTTAAAAAATTTAGTTGTGATAAAGTAAAAAAAAAATGATTAGTTTTGCTAAAAAGAGTATAACAATTAAAAAAAAAAGTTTATAATAAATCATAATATATATTAAACTAAGAATACATAATAAATCATACTAATAATGTGTTTCGAGTAGGTAGTTACAATTTAGTTGTAAATATTTGATTATATTTAATTATATGATATAATGAATATTTTCAAATAAAAAAATTCATCCACATAAAATACATTGTAGGGCTTAATGTACCAATATAAACTAATAGAATAACAAAAATTATTATTACTTTCCTATAATAAAAGGTTAATTTTTACCTCAAAGTTTTCATTTAAAGTTTGAACAATTTTTAATTTTTGTTCATCTTCGACATTTGGATCTGTTAACAACGTAATATCTGAACGATATTTGTCCATTATCGATTCATGATCCATCATTGGTTCTATTTTAACAACTACCGCCATTATAAATGTTTATTTGAATAACCATTCACTTCTGATTTATTTACTCTACTACAATAATTCTAACTTTTAATTATAACTTCATCATTACAGAAGTGTTATTGCTTATTAGTATAAAAAATAATAATAATGTTCACGAATGTTTAGGTCACCCGTCACTATAATATTTATAATAAATAATAAATATTACTAATTTTAATAAGTCATAAAGAAAATAAGAACATAGAATATTAAAATAATTCACATTTTGAAGAAACTAATAACTATTAGTCTCAAAGTTAAACAAATTTAATATTTATTATCAATTTTTAAATAGCGGAATAATTTGAACATTAACCTCAATCTGAGAATTATATCAAGGAAGATATAAACAGCATATGATATTCACATAGAAATTTAGATCATAATATTGTATGTTATTATATTATATATGATCTAAGCATAGAACAATATTGTTCAATTGTCCAGCAAAATTAACTATTATAATAATAATAATAATCATATCTGATACCATGTTAATCATATCCATATGTAAACATCGTTACCAGTATTATCACTTCGACTGACTCCAAGAAAAATTCATGTTTAAATAACGTTAAATATCTATTATAGTAATAGTATTATCTACGGCTGCCGCTGCGGCACAACAAATTAATAATCTCTAAGAAAACAGATTTAACTAGTTTTATTTAAATACTGTTGTCAGTCATGGATATCGGAGAACTATTGGACTATAAAGTATGTAATAAACTGTACATGTTTAATACTTAGGCAATACTTAATAATTTATTAATATCTAATGTAATGTGGTTTCATTTTAGCCTGCCAACACTCCAAAACGACCACTACCCGAAGAAGAAGTTAATCAAATTCAAGAAAATGAAACAGATTATGAACGACAAAAAAAACTCAGACGATTAGCCAAACATCGTGTTCAACAAATAGAAAAACAAGAGCAAGAACGATTGAAAGCAGAACAAGAAAGACTCGCAGAAGAACAGCGAATAAAACAAGAACGACAAGATATGGTGCAAAAACTAGTTGACGAAAATCTTGCTGATACTGATGTACGGAAACATTTTTGTTAATCAATCAACATTATGAAATGATAATAAAATAAAATAATATAAATATTTGTGACTTAAATAAGATATACATTTTTCTTTCTTTCATAGGACGGGGTCTTAGATGAAGCAGCTCTAAAACGCATGATTTTATTGTTTGAAAAAAAAGTGCTGAAAAACCAAGAAATGCGAATAAAATTTCCTGAAAATCCTGAAAAGTAATTTTTAAAGTATAATTTGTATTTATAATTTTATTCTACTTATTTTAATTTAGGTTTATGGAATCAGAAATTGAATTACACGATATTTTAACAGAAATGCATGCTATAGCAACTGTTCCAGACTTATATCCTATCTTAGTCAATTTAAAAGCTGTTTTATCTTTGTTAGAATTACTTACTCACGAAAACACTGACATAGCAGTTGCAGTTGTCAATTTACTACAGGTTTGTAATATTAAATATATTTATATAAAGTTATTGTAATGCATGTATTGTTTTAGGAATTAACTGATCTTGATTCTTTAAATGAGAATGAAGAAGGTACAGAAATATTAATAGATGCATTGCTAAGCAAACAAATATGTGCTCTGTTAGTACAAAATCTTGAACGTATGGATGAATCCGTGAAAGAAGAAGCTAATGGTGTACATACAACTTTAGGAATATTTGAAAATATTATGGAACTAAGGCCTGATGTTGTGGTTGATGTTGGTAAGCAAGGCCTAATTCCATGGCTTTTAAAAAGAATTAAAGCTAAAATGCCATATGATGGTAATAAACTTTATAGTAGTGAAATTTTATCTATACTGTTGCAAAACAATGAAGAAAATAGAGCTTTAGTTGGAGAAATTGGAGGCATTGACAATTTATTACAACAACTAGCAGTAAATATTTGTAGAAGATAGTGTTTCAAATAGTTTTTAACAATGTTAATTTGATTTTTAGTATTATAAAAGACACGATCCTTCATCACCTGATGAACAAGAAATGATGGAAAATCTTTTTGATTGTCTCTGTTCATGTTTAATGGATAAACAAAATAGAGATAGATTCTTGAGGGGTGAAGGACTTCAGCTTATGAATCTTATTTTAAGGTAGTTTATAGTTTTATCAATTATATTATTAATTTATTTGTTAGAGATTTGTAATAAACTTTAAAAAAATCTTACTAAATATTTCAGAGAAAAAAAATTAAGTAGAAATGGTTCATTAAAGGTATTGAATCATGCTTTATCAGGTCCACAAGGCAAAGATAATTGCAACAAATTCATAGATATTTTAGGACTTCGGACTATATTCCCACTATTTATGAAAACTCCTAAAAAAAATAGAAAAAGAATGCTTAGTACAGAAGAACATGAAGGTACTAAATTCTATTTGTTATTTAAAGGCTTAAGATAAGTAATTTTCATATGCTCATATTGTTGCAGAACATGTTATTTCAATAATTGCCAATATGTTACGTAATTGTCGCGGTACACAAAGACAACGCCTCATGACTAAATTTGTTGAAAATGATATGGAAAAAGTTGATAGACTCATGGAACTTCATTTCAAGTATATGGAAAAGGTTGAAATGATTGATGCTGCAATAGATGAGAAGGTAAAGTAATAATTATTTCACCATCAAATTTGCAATACTGGTAAACATTATTTTGTAGAGTGCAGAAGATGAAGATGAAGATGAAATCTATTTAAAACGTTTAAACGGAGGTTTATTTTCTTTGCAACTGGTTGATTATATTACATTGGAGGTTTGTAATAGTAGCCCAAACATAAAAAAAAGAGTAACTCATATTTTAAACATGCGAGGTGGAACATTAAAAACTATTCGGCAAATAATGAGAGGTACCTATTTAATTTAGTTGAATAATGATATAAATTATAAAATATTTCCCACGATATTAATTAGATGATTGATTAAATAATAATTAAATATCAAAATAATATATTATTTTTATAGAATATGCCGGAAACCTAGGCGATGATGGGGATAAAGAATGGCAGGAACAAGAACAACGTCATATACTAAAAATGGTAGATAAGTTGTAAAATTTTAAAGGTAAAAAAAAATATATAAAATTAAGATAATACGATTATAAAAAATATATTATTGTTTGGATTATATTTAATTATATCAATCACCTGCCACTAATTATTTAATTTTTAATCACTTATAATTCTGCTACAATTAGAAAAGTATAAAATGTCAACAAACAGAATTGTATTTTATTGATTTTAAATTTTTGCATTAAATGATGTAATTTACTCATTAAATAATAAATAATGTTAATAAGATCTGATTCATATGTATTATTATCTTTATCATAGACTGATGAAAAATGTATTAAAATTTAAAATATTGTGATATCATTTTTTTTAAATTTTAAAAAAATTATATAAAAATGTAGAAAAATATAAACATAAATACAATGTGCAAGCAGAATACTAGCATACACAATGGACAAATGTTGTCTTAATTAGAGGGAACATTAAACCATAGGTGTATAGGCAATAGGGGTCACTATTTCACGTGTAACTAAGAACACGTTCGTACGTGTTCTTATGAAAACGGTACTAAAGTGCGTGTTATTAAAATACACGTGTACACGTGTATTTAGAGTCCGTGTACACGTGTATTTAGAGTCCGTGTATACGTGTATTTAAAGTCCGTTTACTCGTGTATTGAAAGTCCGTACGTTATGATCAGTGGTAGATACAAGGATGGGTAACAGGGGCACGTGTCCCATGTGCCCCTCCCCATTGTCATTTATAAAAAGTAAACACGAATTTATATAATTTTTAAATCTGAAACATTTTTTTAATAATAATTATTAATTTGAGTTTTATTTATATGATTGTATTATAATATATTTGACAGTAAAACACTATAAAGATAACTTATAAATACGACAAAACCAAACCAATTCTTTTAATAAATTACAAATTAAATTCATACATAATAATATAAATTATAAATGTTTTCGTATTTAATTTTTCAATGAATATTTTTTA
>JACXSJ010001276.1:78209-102944 GCA_014851325.1 Pentalonia nigronervosa | reverse complement strand
ATTGTTACCAATTCCTTGTTTGTAGCGGTTTTTCTCCTTCGGATTAGGTTGAGGTGTTAATTGTTGTTTGGCTTTTGTAAATACAATTTTTTTGGTTTTTAAATGAAAAAAAACTATTGAGTTTAACTATGAATATAGACGGATTGTGTGGAGAGAGGTGTATACGCGATGTAGCACGGACGGCTGACATGCCAAGACTGCTTCCTGAGATTAAAATCTTATTTTGTTATTTCATACTCTCAGAATCGAATCGTCATAAAATTGTGATGACCTTACTTTTGACTTCGGTGCTCCCTCGAGTAATCCGCACAAGAGGAAACCTGTTTTTACCTATATGTTTTACAGCTACACTTATGTTTACAATAAACATAATAATAATATTAAAATATAATTATATTATATCGACGAGGGTTTGTGTTATTGTAATTTGATGAATTTTATTTTCACAGACGTATAACAATACACTATGGAAGGATCCACAGCGTACTGGCGTCAATTATTATTATTTTATAGCAACCATATATTATTATGTACTTCATATTAGATTCATGATAAAATTTTACGATTACGCCTTGTTATAAATCACACATTTTAAATTTATCGATAATAAAAATATACGAAACATGAACTAGGTATTAAGCATTTACAATATTGCTTGTCAATTTACTATTTTTTATTACATTTCCGTATTACAATAATATCTAATAATGTATAAATAAAATAATAATAAAATTTCTAATAATGTTGTATATACTTGACGAAATATACAGATTTAAATTTTTGATAATGTAATATAAAAATGTATATTTTTAAATTATATTTAACATTTCATTTTTTAGAAAAAAAATATATCAAAGCACTTAGTAATTTAAACGGAGTTTACAGTCGAAAACACACAAAAAAAAAAACTATTTTGCTATTTTTATAAATTCTATTTTGTTTGTGAACCCGACTTGAACAAGTTTTAATTACATACATAATTATTATAATATTAAATACCACAACGAGTATAAGTGTATGATAACATTTAACGTACTAAATTATATTTTAATAATAACAGATAAAACATAATATAAACAAAAAATAAACAATACTGCAACATTCCGGTGTTTTTGAGTAATAAAATAAAGTGCCGGGTAAAGTTTTCGCTTCACTCGCCTTGACTCAAGCTAGCGTTGTATCTATCGTATCCAAGCAATGTAAAAGCAGTTTGAAAGCTATAATAAACGAACAAACATTTTCGACATTTTTGTATTTTATCGAAAATTTATTTTGTATATACTTATACTACACTATAATACATATTATAATAAGAGTATCTGAGACTGACACAATACAAGTAATTGTTATTTAAATTTTATCATATGCAAAAAAAAAATAAATATAAAGGAAGTACTTATCAGTTATCACATATAAGTTAAATACGTAATCAGAATCCTTGCCACGGTTGAAAGTTATTCATGTTTTAAATTTATCATTTTTTTTAATAATGTGCATAATCTACCCATATATTATTATTATTATTTTTTTTTTTTGATCTTAAGCATCGGAAACTAGGGATATTAGAATTTTTGGGAGGGGGTACTGTTTGTTGAGAAACATGTGTTTATGTGGAACGCAAGGATTCGTCGCTAAAAACCCGGGTGGTCACCCATCCGAGAGCTAGCGACGCCGGACAATGCTTGACCGAAGCACACATTAATGACTGTGATCAACCACCGCGCCACACTAGGCCCCGTACTTATATTATGTTATTATAATGAACGGTTTCCATAAAAAAAAATATATGTATATTTTTTTAATTGTATACATATTATCATAATATTGACTCAAAACATTTTCTGATAAATATAACTTATGTAATAATAAAGTAATATCTGATTTTCTATGGGAGAATATTTTTAGTTAAACTCGTATAATATAACACTAAAAAGAAAACGGTCCTACGCAGAGGTGAATTAATAGAATTCTAACAATTATACACAATTTAAAGATTAAAAGAAAAAAAATCAAACGAAAATGTTTGAAGTTAAGTGTATAAAAACTTACAGAAATATATTTGTTTATAGTAATAATAATTTTAAGACAGATAATCTACATAAATAATTCTTTAAAATAATAATGTGGATAACTATTAAAGTTCAAAATCGTATGTTATTAATTTGCGATTCAAACAAATTTAATATGAACGGCAAAACTTTGCATGTCGGGTATACATAAGTAAGGGGTCACAGCTTCTAGAGGGGTAAAAATGTTAAAATATTGCATTTTAAAGCTATTATATGCTACTTGATGGTATTCAAAAATTTTTTCTTAACTTGTGTGCATATATTAAATTTTTTTTTTAAATCTGAAAGTGTATTGTTTTAACAATGTTATAATATTTGTGGAATTCGAAAATTTTGCTATACATTAAAATATTCTAATCACTTCATAATAAAAATATTGAAAAAAACGTAAATATTTTTCAACATAGTTGAAATAACCTGTCAGATCATCGATAATATAATAATTGGAAATTTTATGAAATATGAACCAGCAACACAGAATAAATTACCGAAATGGGATTTTAAACTTTAAGGTGATTACTTTTGTTTGAAATTAAAATCAAGTCTATAAATATGAAAATTAATATTCCGTAAAAATACTATAGGTATTCCTGGAATTAATTTTAAAATGTATAGAAAAATCACACGTAAAGATCTGGTCACAATATCATACCTGCGTGCTCTGTGTTAGCCGTAATAATATTATGGCAGCGGTTTTCGGTGGCTTTTTGCTGTTTACTAAAAAAAAGGGCTGTACAAAACGATATCCGTAATTTAATATTTATAAAAAATTAATAAATATAAAATTTATTATTTATTAATATTGTATTTCGAGTACACGAAAAGTAAAACTAAAATATATATCTATGAGCTTATAAGCCTATAATAGTAGCCCATCGTTTATCAATAAAACGAACACGTACAAAACTGAATACGAATTAGAAAAAATAACATTTCTAACGTGAATTGAGATAAGTGTTCTAATTTTGCGTGTAGTACTGTATGATAATACGCGCTTCACCGAACACAGTGTAATAGTGTGCAAATCGAACATATTTGCCACCATCGCATTCAAACGTTTTCATGTGGAATACGCATTAGACACAATACAATACTTAGCAAATGATAACTGATTATCATATTATTTTTTTACGCTGAACGTGCGTTAGGAAATCAACAAAAAATAACCATCATTACATAGTAGGTACCTATATATATATTATATTATACAATAAGGAAAATACTATCGTCTCGACCGGGAAAACGTTTCATACACATTAAACGCGTACAAAAGAAATGTTTACTTTATATAACAGAGGGTTAAGCTATTAATTAATTTTAAATATAATTTTACGGTCTGTTGATTAACTATAACTGTTTTTCCACAAGGCTTACCCGGCAAGTGTATAAACAGATTATTTAAAAGACTTGATTTTTACAAGCAGCGAAATGCGTTTGTGCGATAACGCGATATGATAGAATATCGAAACGTCTTTAATAATAATGATTTTCAAGTTCGTAAACGTTTGATCTCATAGTTATTAACAAGTCATCATTTTATGCTATTCTTTCTATCTATACAGTGTTATTTATCAAACATGATTACCTCCACTTGTTTTTAAATATAGAATTTATTTAAATTTTGATTTTTAGAATTTTTAAATATACTTTAAGTCTATATATTTAAATTCTTAAACGAAAATGTTCATAATAAGGATAATAGTCCTTAAAAATGGTTTCATAAAAATATAAAGTAAATATAATACCTATTGCATATTAGTATTTTTATTAGACGAGGATGATTTTTACAAATTATTAATGACGATTGGTTAATTTTAATCAATAAAATTTTCAAATCACCACAGTCTCCATAATATCTTTCAAACCAATTACGATGGATCTATTATTCATAATATCTACACAAAGTCAAATAAATCAAAAACTACTAATTCGAATTTTGATTGTCAATTGAAATTTTCAGAAAAATTATTCCCTTCATAATTTACATTAGAAAAGTGGGTTCTAGTTTAAACAAACAGAAGTTTGTATCTTCACAGGATACTTCTTAGTATTACAAAAAAATTTCAAGAATTTAAAAATATGGTAAGTATATTTAAAAATTCAAAAAATCAGATTTTGAATAACTGCATTGTTGAAGAAAAAAGGCAGTGAATCCCTATATATACATAATATATATCTTTAGTTATAGGCAGTAATCATGAAAATATTAAACTAAACATCATGTAGCTTGTGTATGAAAAATTAATAATTGGAAAAATTATAATAATTCGAATAAAGTATAACAATATTTGAAACAACCATGGAACGGATATGGTTTGAACTATTTAAAACATTTGTTTTTTATAAGTTCATTCTAGACTTAACGAATCATAATTCGTATTTTCGCAGAATTGTTAACAAATATTTGCGTTGTTATTTGGAGTCGACGAAATAGTTAGAGTGACATTTATAGTGCGACGGTAAATCGAACTAATTCTATATTAATAATAATAATTATTATTTATAAACACTTTCTTTTATTTCTTTTTCTAATAATTTGTCTGTCATCAGATGACCTTTTGGAGCAGTAAAAATGCTTCGATTTATAACTTTGAGAAAGGTGGTTGGTAATTAAATTGGATCTAGTTGCTACTAAAAATTTGTAAGTTATTTTATAGTTAAAAATTTATAAAATGTTCAACTTTTATAACTAAGGTTTTAAAACTAAATATAAGGTAATTCGTATGTAAATCATACTGTAACCAAAAAATCACTGATTATTTTATAATAATGGATCATTTTCCATAACATCAATGAATTCAAATTCAACACAACCGTTGCAATGACCCATTGAAAACCTATACTGTATAGCAGAGCCGTACCCATTAGCCCAAATTTTTTTGTTATACATTCAAATTAATTTTTAATTCGTATAATATTATTAATTTTAAAATATGAATTATAATATATGTTAACTTATAGTTGCAATATTTTAATTTTTAAGCTATCGTGGTACGAAATCAATAAGTTAATGACGTACCTACATTTTTAATATTTTTCTCCACGCCGTGACCGTCTTTGAACAATAAAAATATTACTACCTACTCTATTAGAATTCTATAAATAATTAATGGAATTCTTATATAAATTAACAGTATTTATAGTTTTAACTATAATATGAAATTATAAAATGTTTCATTCCCAATTTTTTTTTTTTTTTGTCAGGTGTCTAGATAATATAGTTTAATAATATGTTTTACCGTTTGACCAAATGCTGTATAAAATCAACAGTTGATGGGTTAAACTTTTTTTGTAAAATGACAGACCAACATTTCAGGCGTATCGATTCCATAATATGATATATACTTAGTATATGAACCTATGAGAAACGATTCGTAATATTTATACAGTTCATCGTGTTGCGAGTTTTGGTTAGTTAAACTTGTTTTTTACGATTTTCTTGGAAAACGATGATAGTTTTACCCGTTTTTTTTTTAGTTCAGCATGTCATTTCCATCCAATATCGTATAGATGGCTTACACTATAATATAAAACTTTTGGAGCCCATTTACAACCTTCCGAATAAGTGTTTTTCGAGGGAAAAATAGCTCTACTTCGAATATCAAAAATCGAGGTGAGTATTTTATGCAAATAGGTTCGTTTCACTTAAATGTTACGATACCGAACATATATCAACGTTTTCATTAAATAAAGCGATATAACATTTTGAAAATACCATTTTTTTTTTACGATTGATAAAAAATAATAAATACAATAAAAATAAACAAAATTATACTCCGAATAGTATCGTTTTTGCGACTGATTTTTCAGAGATACAATATAATATCTAAAGCTTTATTGTTGTAAATGTTTTAAAAATAATTGTTTTCGAACGAAACTTTAAATCAGTAACACTATGCTTTGTTGCCATAAATATTATTTAAATCACTTTTGATTAATAAATATACTGATGAAAAAATAGCAAATTTAACATTTCTTATGTGATCTTTTCTAAAAAATTTAAATATTGTTATTAAATTTTCGAAGTAGAATTTTAAGACATTTGTAATTTTTTGACGTTATGTTATCAATAAAAAATATAATAAATATATTTTTTTTAATTAGCATATCACGACTTTTCAATTGTTTAAAACTATTTTAAATCCTAATGGTCATCGCAGGTAGTTTAAATGTAAATTTAAACATACAAATATACAATTCTTTTTGATCTGTTTTCTGATAAAGTATTTTATCGCGTGCAAATATAAAATAGGTACCTATTACAAAATAATATAATTAACATAAAAACAACCAGTAATTTTTTTACTACTAATATATTAAATTTAGTAATTTTATCACAATAGCCACAAGAAAATCTCCGATCTCTCTTGCCCAAAAATATTAAAAAGTAAAAGTACTCACTCTATTCAAAATTCCTAATTCACTGAGTCACCTATTACGTTCTGAAGGCGTTCTATTGACCAAAACAGTGTCTAAGTAAAAAAAAATATAAAAACCATATTATAAATTCTAAACTCAGTGATTGTTTACTATATTATATTTACTCACGTCTTGTTAAATTTTACAACGCGGTTTTATATTAAAATGAATAAATAAAAATTCATTAAGTGATGAACTAAAGTCGGCAATATACATAATTTATCTTTAAACTTTAAATTCAACTAACAAGTGAAAAAAGAAACCTTGTTTCCTGTGAATTCATTGACATCGTATCTCCAGTCAGTCGTTACTATGCATGGTAAAAACTCTACATTTTCTGTCGGCCTGTGGCGAAACGATCCCAACGAGACTTGTACCACAAGGACGGAAATCACTAAATAGATATATAATACCATAATGATGAACACCAACCGTAATAACATGACAGACGATGATCCGGCGTGGCATGTAAACGATAATAACAAATAAAGTATGTGAATAAAACACATAGCTTATGTACAACGTGTTCGATTTTTATCCCAATCTAAGTTTCAAAAAGTATTAACGTTTTGAGAATATTCGAGACGTGCGGAACAAGAGTGCGATACATTTTAACAACAATTTTTTTATGAAGTGACGTTAGTGAGATTTTTTTCGAATCTTCTTTTTCGGTATTTAAACGGCAACTAGATTCAATTTCAAATTCTCAAATAATTACAATAATATTCTTTTTCAATAACGTCGACGTACATAAATGCACAGTGATCGCTGCTTATTGGATTCGCGGTTAATTGAGTCATTTGTTTATAGAAATCAAAACAGGCTGGTCTCAATTTTCATTTAGAGTAATAAATAGTAAAAAAAATCGACCATTAAAAATTTAGACTCATTATACCGATTAATAGAGTAAACAATAGGTCAAAGGTGTTGTTGGCGCTAGTTTACGATTTTACGATGCTGGTATTTTGTTGTTACTGTGGAGATAAACTAAATTGTCTACAATCCAATGATTATAAAGGTGACCGAAGAAAGGCCAAATCAACCCTGGGTGGGTATCTATTTAAAATTAATTGGGTATTGCAATAAACAAAAAAATAAAATATTTAAATTCCAATTTTTCTATTTGACCCTACATTATTTTATTATTAGTTAGATATAATATACATATGCCTACAATTATTTATTATATAATCATATCGTACTGATATAATTTGTACTGATGTTCTAAAATCTCATTAAATATTTGTCCTTACATTTCATTTTTGAAAAAAAATATAATATGTATATATATATATATATTGTAGGGGAAGTCTTTATTCTTATTTATTTGGTCAATGTATTTAAATTCTAGTCTAGTCGTAAAATGAGCCCAATAAGTAGAGATTATTGAATAATATTTATTTTTATATAGGCACCTACGTTCTATAACAATATAAACATTAATGAATTGTGTATTATACATTTTGTACCACTTACCTAAACTTTAAAGTTTAAATGTAATATATGTTTAATATGTAATATTTTAAAAACTTTATCTTTTTATATTTAAACATAAGAACTCGCACCTTTTCACAAGCAAGCTTAAAAGAGGTGAGCAAATTTATTGTGCTAATTATGTATCTTATATGTCCAATGATAAATTTGCAAATAAATTGTAAATAAATAAATATTTAAAAAAAAAATATTTAATGATAAAAAAAAAAGTTTATATTTTCAATATTCTCTGATAATAAAAACATTTTGACTGTATGTTATGAAATTATATTCATATGATCATCTAGTTAAAATTCAAAAAAGGATATTTCGAAAAAAGTTTACGTTTTTTCCTTGACAAGACTAAAAATCAAATTTTTGATTTATAAAATTTTTCTTAAACTCGTCTGGATGTAAGAATAAGAAACATATCGTCTATATGTGCATTCATAAGTGACTTCAAAACATCTTAATCAACTAATAAAAGTTCTTTCCATCTTAAATTTGCTAGGATATTCTCTACACCAAGGATAAAATGGAATTGGTGTTGACGTAACTTTAGAAAAACAAATTATATTTAAGGTATGACATAAATTAAATAAAAATTGTATAGATAAGAATAATTGAACAAAAAAAATGTAGTCGAGTGTCACCAATGAGGCTCATTAAACATCTACGTATTGTACTTTAAACTTATAAACCCTGCACGTTTATTGCGTAATTCGTTGTAAGGATTGTTTATTTCAAATAAAAATAACTTTGAAATGTTATACCACGTTTACTATTAAATTAACCACCTGATATAATATGTTATTTACTATAAAGTATTAAGTAATATTTTAATTCTCTATGCGCACAATCTATGTACATTTTTTTGATTCTGACTGTTCTCAAGCAAAATATTGTTCTCGTTTTGTTTTCTCCAAATTTTGTTTACGGCAGTGGTTTCCAACCTCTTTTATTCTACGCCCTTTTGTAGATTTTCAAAAATCTCGTGCTTCCTCCTATAAATTGAAAAAAAGTTGATCAAATTTTTTTTATACTTTGTAAATAAACTATACAATATTTTGTAAAACATAAAAACTATTGTAAAATAAAAATAATTTAATACAAATTTTACTTTGTGATGACTGCTTGTGCCGGGAGCGTGCACCTCGGGTGGGGAACACTGGTTTAAAGCTATCGTACAGCCAATTATGTGGGTTTACCTCACATTACTTTTATGGTTGGGACTTTATCATTTCCTGTCTATATATAATTCAATATTCCCAACGAACTATTTCTTTTAATTGTGTACACATATTATCGTCTATGTACGACTTTTTTTTATTTATTCACTGCTTTGGATTTGACGATTATTACTTCGCTATTGTTCTTTAGTTAATTTTATCTATATTATAATAATATTATGTAAATGTTCTCTACTGTTTTATAGAGACATACAGCAATAATACGACTGCTACTAAACTAACTCACGCATGCCCATCATAGCTTATCGCTTTACCAACGTAATTGAAAAAATTGCAAATTGCATATTGCAATTCTTAAGAAATGCACTCAAAGGCCTCTTGCAGGTTAATGTGAAATAAACTGTTGTTTGATTTTAATTTTCTGCACAATGCTATCGAATTACTCTAGCTAACAACACGGATAATAATTAACCACACAAAAACTTCAACAATTACCTAAACAAAAGCGAAGGTATTGTTATAAATCCATAAGGTTTTGTTGGCACTTAGTTCGTATGCATCCAAAACCACGCCTACCACAAGGCATCTTCTTAAAGAAGACCAACTATATCAGACAACTAATAAGAAAGTAATTTCTTTGTATTCATCGTAAATGTAGAACTTTGTAAAATACATTCACTAAGTTGAAACAATTATTATTAATTTGATATTAAAAAAAAATAATATTATTATTTAAAGGTATAATATTATAATATCACCGCGACGAAGCCATTTCGTGTTCGTTAAATATTTAGGGGGGCACGTCGAAACGGTCAATCGTCCCGCCGCTGCCGTCGTCGTCCGCGATGACGGAGCGAGTGGAAAAACTCATACATTTTGCACGAGCCCCGCGGAAATCGACTGCTCCACGCGATACTCACGTACCTACCTAGGAATTATTATTACTATTATATTATATATATATATATAAAATAACAATATACCTGCAAGCTGCGTACACGGCGCTCGTTTATTATTTACCGCTGCGGTATAATAAAATATAATAACATAATACAATAATAATAATAACCTTACACGACCGGTGCGGAAAATCTACCAGCCTCCACCATCCGTTGCCCGCCGCAGAACCTCTCGCACAACCCGAACACGGGTGCCGCTCAATTCCGTATGATATTTTGATATTGTACACTTATATATTATACCGGAAAACTGCACGATAATAATATTGTGTTTTACATTTTCACAATGCGGTATCGTCCTGTATCGAGGCCGCCTGGCAGTGTAACAAGAATTTAAAAATATAAATCGGTGATCAATAATTATGGTTTTCATAACGTCATGCAAATAAATTCATTATTATATTCGTGTTCAAACACTAGCGAAAAAACGTATGCGAAATACACACGATATAAAGTAAATCGCCGTTCGTTAAAAGTGTAAGTATTTAGTTCAAAGAAATATTTTAAACGTTTGAAAAAAAAAAAAAAATAAAAAAAGTATTTCGTTAAATTTTATTAACATCGAAATAGGTATACTTGAAAATTAAAAAAAAAAAAAATTTAACGTCGTGTTCTATAAAACAGAACAATTGATAGTAAATGAGTATCGCTTACCCCTTATAATTTATATGTAACTGTACATATTGCAAAAGCACACTAATTTTAAACAAATTAGTTTTGGATTGTAAACAAAATAGAATTACGCTTTAAACATTTTTTTTTTACGAATGCACTTATTAAATTCTTCACTGCTTTCTGTACAGTTAGGTTTCGCCATACTGCACAATATAGTATGTGATTAGTCAAGCATCATGACCTATGTATGCTTATAGCCATTTACATAAAAAATATCGTAAATTGGAATTTCTGTGACCAAAATAATTACATGTTTATTTAAAAATATCGCGGATATGGTAATTTTCTCCAAAAAATTAGATAACTGATAAATAGTCAAATGGTTTTATTCCTAAAAAAAAAAAAAAAAAAAAATAAAAGAATATAAGTATAAATGTTCGTATTTAACAATTTCGCGGAGAGAGGTTCGAAACACATTATTACACAAAATTCGTATAGGTAGGTTATATATATATATAATGTATATCTGGTATCGTGTTTTATATTATACATTTATACGTAATCATATTCAATATTAGTTTAAATTGCAATGACGTATATTGTTACAAACTCTGTTAAAAAACTCATATGCAAGGTTTTTAAAAAATGTATGAACCATCAAGTATCCGTCAAATATAATATTTTCGATAATTTCCTATCCAACATCAATCGATTTCTTGTCGTTTTTACTTCAAAAACGTCAGCAAAATTTTTCTTTTTTTTTTACTGTTATTCACCAAGCATATGCTCATCTCCATTTTTTAAAATTTAATAATGAATTTATACAAATTTTTATTTTTGAAATTTTTAAATATACTTAAAGACAATATTTTTAATTTTTTTGAATTTGTTGTATTACTTAAGGTGTGTTCTGTGGTGATACAATCTTTTGTTTTTCAAATGAAACCCCTATGGAGGGTTAAAATGAGTAAAATGGTTCACTGTAAATTATTCAGTAGATTATTATTTTGAAATTTTTGATGTATTTAATTCAAAATTCTAACGAGTAGTTTTTCACTTATTAAAATTTTTATATTAAGAATAATAGTTTTTAAAAATGGTTTTACAAAAATTTAAAATTTAAATAATATCGGATCTAGTATTTATTATACTTGGATAATTTTTATTCGTTATAAATATTTATTTACTAACATGTATTACTATATTTTTTTAAATATTCATAGCCCCCGTATCTACCAAACCCTTTATCATTCTTATAAATAAATGGGTACTTCTCGATTTTATAAAATAACTGTTGTTTTACTTATAGGTGTAAATTTTACATTATATTATAACTACATGTAAATTTAGTTTTAAGCTTTACCTAAATAAATTTAATATAATTATGTAGCCCGATTAAATTCTGCTCTTTCGTCCATTATGATTATTTTTCTACTACGTCGGGTTTGGGTCTAATCATCGCCGTATAAGAGTTTGGGTATTATAATTCGATTTTTCAGCAATGAAAAATCGTTCATGAAAAACAATTTTTAGTTTAGCTTTGTTTTTGCATATGTATTTTTTGACTTTACGTTTTCCGTGTAATTTTCTGTGATCAAATCCAACTTTGAACTTTTGAAAACTTTTATAAAAACCGTTTTCATCGTATGTTAGGATACTATGGTATGAGACGATATGAGCTTAAAAATGCATTTTATTAAATATATTTTTTAAAACCACATAAAATGATCTATTGTTAAATGATCAGTTAATTAAAGACGCGTGTTTTGAAAAATGGTGTAAATATGAAAAAATTGTAATTGATTCTGAAAATATTTAAATACGGTTAAATTAATGCATTTTGTGAATTGTATAATATTTATAATCTATATTAAGTATAACAATCTGAAATGCTATTATTTTATTTTCAGTTAGGGTATACATCAAAAGGCACTATAGTACATTGTATATTTTAATACTAAACTTTTTTCTATGTAAAAGGTTTCTTACATTTTTAATGAAAATATTTTATATTTAATACCAAGTAGGTAGAGTATACAATATTTTCGATTTATTAAAGTGTATGTTACGTGAAAGGGATAGAGCCGATATAATATAGGACATTAAAATGTAATAATATTTGATAGTTGAAAGAATAAAAATAAACATTATTATATTTACTTAATAGTTCCTTTGCTTAACCGTACACAATCTAAAAATTAAAACTATTTCGTAAAAGATGTATACGCTTCATATATCATACGCGTAAAAAATTAATTTTATATGCCTACCATTATTTTTTATTTTTTTGTAACAGTAATAATAATGTATAAAACACACGTGCTTGAATGTTTATGACATTATGTACGAAAAATATTATAAATATATTGTAAATAATAATAGTAATAATGTTTCTAAGAGAAACTACCATCAAAACATAGTAAGATTATATTTACATGAGCCATGATAAAAATAATATCAAATGTAGTTATATATAATATAAGTACAAAGACATGGTTAGTAAAAAACGTCATAATTTTTAATTCAATATAATAATTTGTTAATAAATGTTTTGTATACATAATATTATTAAAATAATATTATTTTTTTAGAGAAATATAGAAATTACTATATTTTGAAATAATTTCAATGATATAAAATAAAAAATTAATGTACCCAAAGTATGTTTGAAAATATAATCACTCACATTTTTTAATTACATTACAACACATTCATTATTCGTACTGTGTACGAGTTGTTAAAATTATAAAAATCATAATAAGCAATATAAAAAAAAATACACATCATAGCACAGAGTATGTGTGCATAAATTTGGGATGTAATTAGATCCATGAATTGTCAAACATTTATTATTGGTAATTAGTCATAGATAATTTTAGGTAGGTAGTATTTCTGATGTGTAAACTTAACGTATTGATTTCACCATATTATTTTTAGAAACGAAAATTTCATGTTTGACCCAAAATTTAAATTATAGAAAGTAAATAATACATACATTTAAATATCTCGGAACAATAGTAACAGAACATAATGAAATAGCCAGTAAAATTGCAGCTGGAATACAGACAGATAATAAATGTTACTATGGGTTAGCAAATACATTAGGCTCCCGAGCATTATCTAAACAACTAAAAAAGCAATTATATATTACACTAATCCGTCCGGTAATTCTGTTTGGAGCAGAAACATGGCCACTGAGAAAATCTGATGAAAATACATTTTTATTATTGAAAAGAAAAATACTGAGGAAAATCTCTGGACCAGTTAAGGATAACACCGGCGGAGAATGGAGAAGGAGAAAAAAATACAGAGTTCGAATTGTTATTCCAGAGTGCAATCATAACGGAGGTGATAAAAAAGCGAAGACTCCAGTGGGCAGGCCATGTCTGGAGGAGCCAAAATTAATTAATAAAAGCAGTGATGGAACAAAACTTGCGTGGGAAAAGACCGCTTGGAAGACCCAAAATAAGATGGGAAGACTTAGTCAAAAAGAATGTACAATCGCTAGGAGGAGGAACGAATTGGAAAGAAAGAGCAATGAATAGAGAAGAATGGAAAAGTGGGGATGGTTTTGAAAGGCTTTTTTAACCAAAAAAAAAAAAAATAATAATAATAATACATAAGGAGTAGTCGACGACTGTCTATTTTTATTTTTCGTTTGAGTTCTTTAAGATGAACTCAAAGCTTTTTAAGATGACATTTTTCTAAAAATATATAAAAATACTCAAGTGATTATTAAATATTGAATTAATTGTTGATCAGTTCTTTGATGGGATATATTTGTTTATTATTTTAAATCAAGTTACGACTTGTCAATCAATAATAATTTAACGTTTAACTAACTACGATATAATTTAATAATATAATATCACCTTAACTAATATACCGGTATGAACACTGCACCTATATGAGATGATGTGAAACGGAGATCGGCAAAAAAAAAAAAAAATATTTTTCGAAATTCGTGAAAATCTTATTGAGAATTAAGCACGATGTCCCTTATACAACGGGACCAAATGAATTTTCGCCTTCTCGCCCGATTAAAATCAACAAAAAATCATACCAAAATCGTTCGCGGTGTCCGGGTCTGTCCGCGAGACGGGTTCGTTGTAGAAAATGAGGCCTTCCACACGATCAACGCCCAGCTAAAATGTTCAGGGGTCGTGCACCTACTACGAAATCACCGTAGGCATGCACTCCGACCACGGTGGTTTCAGCAGGGATCGATGTAGTACTATTATTTATATTATATTATTATGCACCTACGCACACTCCCACTGTGCCGTTCGCACGACTATCTTGCCACTGTTTTCACGCGTAGCAATTTTCAGTTTATGTTATCCGTTATCCTTATTGGAAATTCCTCGGCGCGTGTGTTCACAAAACGACCGTTGTACACAGTATGTACACACTATCAATCAGTGAAACAAACCTAACCTCCGCCCGTCGCCGGGTTACCAGAGCGGTATAGTCCGCGCGACCGTGCTCCCGGTTCGGTGATCCGGAAAAAGAATCCGACGCACGCTAAACTTTTCCGCCGGATAAAAACGCGCATTTTCGCGAAACTATAATACGACTAGAATATTTATTGACGATCGGGCCTTTCGCGGTCGTGCGTGAGTGTTGGTCCAAAACGTCTATGCGCTGACCCGTTAATGTCCCTGGCCAGTACATACACCTGAAGAATACGCGAACTCGCAGCTGTTAAAGATTGTTCGTCACGACGATTTTCGACTGTTTCCTTGAATTATTTTCTGACGACTTTCATGTTATTTGTTTCATAACTTCGACAAAAATGTTTTCGCGGACATTTGGGCGAAGAAATGTCAGTAATTATAAAATTATGTAGTTGTTTGCTTACGACATTTAGATTTAGAGCATAGTGAAACGACATTGATCGTGGTGCTAAATATCAAATGATCGTTGATAACAAAAACAAAATTATTGGTCAGTAGTTTTGTAATATAAAACGATATAATCTCTCTATTAAATAAAAAATGTTGTATACTTTATTTTTAAATTTCAAGACGTAAAGGGGTGACCCTAGAGTGGCGAGGCTAAACCCTCCCCCCAGGGTGGTTTTCAAAGGATCTTTAGCTCCAAATGGTTGGTTAACGAAAAGAGCAGAGAGATGAGCTCTCCAGTGTTCATATAATGTAATATTAATATAGTATAATGTTATGATATAATCTTCAAACAATTTAAATAGTATTTTTTTTTTAAATCCGTAGAAGTTGACCAAGATTATGAAAAAAATAATAATTGAATATATGATATTTTAAATATTAAACTATTAATAAAGGGTGTATACACAGCTAATGTCATATTATACTGTCAAGAATTTACTACAATGGCATTACTTTCAAGATCTGCTGCACTTTAAAAAAATACATTTTTTACGTGATTAATAATAAGTCAAATAAGTACTTAGATATTTAAAAAATAATATTATTTTAATACGTTTAACAACATTCTGAATTATTATGACAATATAAAAATTATAGTAGTAACACAATATACATAATGTTTTAACATCTCACACTTTCTATGGCTAGGTTCAGTGGAGTGTTATTTGATGATAGACGAAAATATGTAGAGTCGCCAATCATAAATCGAGACCGAAGTCGAAGTTCTGTGAATTTTGTTAATAATACGAAAAAAAAAGAGTTTAGGAAATAATAAAATAATAAAAAAAAACATATTTGAGAATAATTAGAAATATATTATGTCTGTGAAATATTTAAATTAATACTAATAAATGCCTCTCAGCGTAAGAAATAAAATAATAATAACCTCATCGGAAACGATAATAAGGTATAATAAATTATTATATATGATAATAATAATAATAATATACATAAAAAAATTTCACATAGGGTGAGTATCTACTAAGTATTTATACACGTATGTGATCTATGTCCTTAGATATAGATGGAATAAAATATATGTTTGTGAATTGTGATAATATACACATAGGCCTTATAATAATTAGTAATTACTAATATACTATTAGTATAAGGTCTATACGTGGTAATATTTTATGTGCTAAAAATCTGAAAAACAAAAAATGATAACATTTTGGTGCCGTAATCGACTGTATTTATAACGACCTCACTATATGGTACTAGCCGCCAGGCCGGTTTGACTGCGTGAGTTTTTAACCACGTAGCTTACTGCAGTTTTTACACGTTACCATAATATACCAAAATATAGTTGAAAATGTAACCCACAGCGTTAAGTCACCTGAGTACCTCACCAAGTAAACAACCGCTGTCCACTAAACTTTATTAATGAATAAATATCGAGCCGGCTAATGGTTCCTTTAATATGATTGAGTTCATTACATTTTAGTGAACTATTCAATTAATAATCGATTTTTCTTAAAGCAACTCTGCATTATGATATTTCAAATGCGCTCTATAGACTATATAGACTACGGTCACTGCGATGAATGAAAATTAAAAATGAATATACGAGTATAATGTGTAATATTATTGTATAGGTAGGTATATTTAAAATACAGCGTTATATGTTAATATAAACTCACATTTATTACTAAATATATTATTGTATATGGTATTTTTAAATATTTTGGTAAAGTTATACTCAATTATATAATATTATAAAATATATATTATACATATTATTCATTTATGAAAGAATCTTTTCAAATTTTTAACTGAAAAAATGCTTACGGTAATGCGATATATCATATTTATATTTATTACAAGTCACAATAGTTATGTTATGTTACCTATAATATTAAATTATGATAATAAGTGTTAGAAAATATTTTACTAGTCAATGTTGTAACAATATATCATTTAACATGATAATAAAATATACGTATGCGTAAGTTTTGTAAATATTCTAGTAATATTTAATTGAAAATTGAATATCAACAAAATTATCACAATGTTTTTAAAATATTTCGTTGGAAATATTGCGAAGAACAATCTATTTAAAATATTTTCTAATTGCCGTGTGAAAATTATGTTATAAATTATGTATCAGACGAGATCTCATAACCAATATTTAGATGTTTAGATATAAGATTTCGTGGTAAATTTGGGTACAATATTGTGAATTATCCAATATAAATCACACCAAAATTAAAAAAAAAAAATAATGGGCATTAATCGTTTTTGGATCTATCAAGCTTTGAGTGTTGACGTCATTATTCGAATGCAATAATATTTATCTAAAAATGTATTAAAACAGAATAAGCGACGATTTATTAATTCGTTGAGAAATAAGTTCTCAACAGTCAAATTTTTTTTTATTTCACGTCCGTATATGATTTGTTAATTCGTTTACGGATCGATGGATCGACAAATTTTCAAACCGTGCAGGTAATTCATGTGCATTGAAATCGTTAAAAATGAAAAGTTTCTGACGTGAACTTTACAAAGTTTGACGAACAAGTCATTGAAATAATATTACGAGGTATACGGAGCGTGATTCAGAGACATTCGTTATCTGCAGGTTGCTGAGCAGATATAATATTGCAAGTACTCCGGTGTGTCGTCCCTGCGACTATTAAATAATACATAAATGCTTTTTAGCAATTATAATATACACGTGTTTGCTGATGGATAGCGAGATTGCACGCGAGAACAACCGTAAATGGTGTTGAAAATCAGACAGAGAACATTATTATCGCGCACTCCCAAGAGGCGAGAATAACAAACATAATTAAAAAAAAAAAAAACTGGTCTGAAATATTATTATTAATATATTTTGCCGTGCCACGTTTCGCCTATAAAATTCAATTTCGTACGCAATAAACTATGGGCGTGTAAATTAATAAGAATAAACGCGTTTCGAGCGTTCCGAATACACCTATAATATTACTGTCGTAAACAATCGTAAACACACACACACACACACATTCACACATACCATAAACAATATCCAAACTCCGTACACTTGTTAAACACTTATACTCGAATGACGACGGGGCATTAGTGTTAATCTTGGGCGAACGGCTGTTAGCCTAGTGTGTAGTATTGATTATCTCATACAGTATATAGCGATTTGTTGCGTATGTCACACAAATGTCAGAAATGTAATGAAAAAATGTCAGGTGGGTATCACAAAAACGGCAGTACGTTAGAGAGTACCGATTTTAGAGATGTACGAGGTCGACCAATGGTCATATTATGAATATATATATATAAAAAAAGGGGACACAAACGATTTTGGCTCTGTACAATAATTATATATAATATAATATTGTAATTGTTAAAATGTTTTAATATGAATGAATTAAACAGATATAAATTTGAATTATTCCATATAGGTTTTGTTTCAATATCTTTTTTTTACCGAGAATTGTATTCTTACTGACCGTTATAGATATTATATTATGATAAATCGAGTGAGTTATATAACTAAATAAATTTCACGTCTCGAGGTATTTTTTATTGAACATCTCCTAAACTTTTTATCTTTTATTAATTACTTTGGTACCAGTATTGCGAATTCAGAACCACCATCAGAGATGTTCAGTCAGTGTGGTGGCGTTGGTAGAAAACAAATATTATCACAAAGTCACGAAATCACTCTCTTAAAGTCAGTAAGAGAACAAATACTCGGCTTCAACTCGAAATGAAAATACTGTTACAACTTTTATCTGTTTTAAATCTTTCTAATCACCAGAGAATGTTTTCCACTTTAATTTGTACGAAAACATCGGTACTCAAGGATGACTGTGTTGGAAAAAAAAATCAAAATATCAGGATCAATATGGATAATATGATATTTTCAGTAAGTGCATAAGAATTGTGATACACGAGTTATTAGTATACGTGGTTAATTAATTAAACTATCTAATCTCAATGATTAATTTTATGAGACACGTCTCAAGCAGTTTAACTCATCGATGGCTATTTTAACTTAGTTTTTTGTTGTCCGCAAACTCGCATTCATTGTTGTTTTCTGTGTTATATATTTATAACTATATTGCGACGACCGCCTCACGTAAGCATAAAGAAAAGAGACTTATTTATTTCCTGATGACGTATTCTCGCATCGCAAAGACAATGGTGTACATAATTATTCTTGATATGAACACAAATTAGTGTTTAGAAACAAAAGACGAACGTCTCTTTTTAATTTAAACGTCCTACACTGTTTTTTTTTAACTTTTAGGATTTGTTTTAAAAAATCGACTACTGGTACACAGACGTACCGGTACTGTTTACCAGCTTCACCACTGCGCCGTACGAATACAGCACTTGCACGCGCGGCTTTATTGTTGCAGGGATTAGGAGTGGGTGTGTGCCAAATGTAAAATTAAATTTCAATTTCGCGGGTCTTGCGTGAGGGAAAAGTCCTTTGAACTTTTTGACAAAAAGCATTTACTCGGTGGGTTTTGCCGGCAAATAAATAATAAGCTAGTGAGACGAACGGCGACCACCATTGTCATACAAATAAGAAGCAAATCCAATATTGTGATGCTATTGGACACAAGTACGTATAATAATATTTTATACCTACAGTCGACGTCGTCAATGTTGAAATAGCGATTAATTAAATAAAAAATATAATATTATAATATGTTAACAAACATTAGGTAATAAACATTCTTGTTTAAACCATATCTTTATTAAAAAAATATAATAATTTAAACGATAAAATTGAGACAGGAATATTACAAACAAACATTACGTACTACTTTTTAATAGTTATGGCTAAAGAAATTAAAAACAAAACTCAGCAAATAATGAATAACTTATATAAAACAATTAATTACAACAAACTAAACAAAATATTAATAAAAGAAGACTGAGACGAATGCTATAATAATTTAAACGTTAATGAATGCTTTAATATATTTATTAATAAAATCAATAGTGTTATAAGTATATCCACAGCAAGTAAATTGCTTATTCAAAACATAAACATCTCAAAGAATGAATGACTTCTGGTTCGCTATGCTCACTATGTATTAAACAAAAATTATATCAATAAAAAGCCATAAGCACCCAAATAATCACAAACAACGAGCTTATTACATAAAATACAAAAATAAATTTAATACAACTTTACAAACGGCTAAGGAAAGTTTTTACACAGAAAAATTCAAAGAAGTTTCATACAGCCCTAAATAAACTTATAAACTAATTAATTATTTAAGTATATCAGAATGCACATTCCTCGAATTATTTAAACTAACCGTTATAAAGCCACTATATACAAATTGTAATCGAACTAGTATTAATAACTATAGACCTATCTCAATGATCAGTAACTTTGCTAAAATACATGAAAAGATAATAATAAGTAGGTTAATCAAATTTTTAGAAAAAAATTATATTCTGTCTAGAAACTAGTATAGTTTCAGACCAAAATTGGGTACAAAAAACGCACTATACAATGCAACAAAATTTATTGAGGATAAATTTGACAAAAATTAAAAAGTAACAAGAATTTTTTTAAATTTGGCTAAAGCATTTGACACGGTGGATAATATGAATCTTATTAACTTACTTATAAACTTTGGAATAAATAAGTCAAGTTTAAAATGATTTAAAGAGTTATCTAGTTAATAGAAAACAAAAAGTCAAAATCAATGGTATTACTGGCGATGAATCAAAGGAAACTTATTCTTGATTATAAAAAAACAAACTTTATAAATTTATCGATTAATAGGGATAAGAAAAACATTTGGTCATTTAAAAATACATAACTGTGTAAATAAAAACCATATTAGTGAACTAATATGTCAAAACATTTACAGTGACTTGTACCAGATATTTAGGATTAACAATTGATGAAAACATGAGTTGGAATCTGCATGTGAGTAATTTGTTTCGCAACGTAATACAAATTAAGAACTTTTTTATAGTTTCATACTTTACGTGTAATTTATTTTACTTTATTCCGAGATATACTAAAATATGGTTTGTTGACTTGGGATGGTATAGGAAAAAACGCACTACGGCCACTCATACTACAGCATAGGCAAATTATCAGGATCTGTCTTAATAAGTATAGCATAAAAGGATCAACTATCGATAACTATAAATTATTTAATGTTTTACCAATAGAGAAAATATATAAAAAAAATAGCAATTGTATTTATTATAAAAAAATATAACTTATGGTTCGATGAAGAAAGCATATATAATAAAAGGAAAAATAGAGCTTATGATGCAAAAGTTACATGCTTTAATAAATCATTTGGTCAAAAATTCGTAGAATATCTTGGTCTTACAAGCTTCAATACTTCTCTAATTGATATTAAAAAGAATATACACACTAACTGCAGAAATTTTAATAAGTTTAATCCTAATAAATTAATTGTTAATTGGTTATTTACATTATCAGAATAGTATCTTATATGTTATAATTTTATTTTTATACTCATGTATATATTTTAATATTCCTATTATCTTAAAAATTGTGTAACTATTTTGGATTGTTAATTTAAATGATATAAATTTAACTCTCTACCACCAATACGAACATAGTTTAAAATGGTAGATAATATTTATTCTTCAAAATTATATAATAAATACTTATCAAAAAAAAAAAAAAAAATGTTTGTTGTTGAATTTTTAGTACAGTTAGTGTTATTATATTATGCGTTATTGTTATCATCGCAACAAAATATTATTATAATTAGCTTGCACGAATTTCCCCGCACACTCGTTAAATTATTATTTTGTTATGAATTTCCTTTATAAGTGCGATACAGTAGTTATCCTGTACCGTGATGTGAATGTGTATTTTCGCAAGCTCAATTTTTTCGCCAACTGCAGTTTAATATACTAGGCGTCCATAATATAATGATGGCTGAACAGCGACCACTCATCTGTACGCTCGTCGTCTAAAAGTCCTCATAAAAAATAAGGTAAAAAATAAAATGAACAACATCATTATAATCTGCTCGTTACGAAAACCCGAATTAACATCGGAAATAATAACGTTTTAAGATGTTCGGTATTCCGGCGGTTGATATTGTTATTTCTTTTACCCGCAGTTTACCCCGAATCGTACGCGATTGTCGTCGGGCCCGTTTGAGTTTTATTATGTATATCGAGCGGCGACGGGTTACAGTGCGTCGCATAGAACTATTGTTAAAATATTATTAAAAATCGTCCACACCGTCATCAAAAAACCCGAAACTACACGATTCAAATAAAATATTCCGTTCCGCGTGTCGCCGAATACCGCGGGTCACAACAAACATATTTTTTCTTCTCCCCCCCCCCCCCTCGCCACCACATAAGGATTTCCGTAATTCGGACGATAATACAGGACCGTGCACGTAATTATTGCATGATATTTTTGTCTGCTCGTCTTCATTAAAACGCATTCATGGCACGCCAAGTGCCTCCCCCCACCGAATGTTACAATCGTCGTGCGATTTCGTCGTCCCGGACGATGCCATCTTGATAACGACTCGAAAGTCGAAAGTACAATCGTACCCGAAATCATCGTTTTCAAGAGGACAGCCGATTGCGGATTATGACGACAATAAGTCGTAGAACGTGTGTACTCGAAGAACAAACTTTAATGAATTATATTATAACAGCTAAACGTTATAATAATAAAGATTATCGTATTTTGCGACCACTGCAAGCCCATAGTCTGTCTGCGAAAAAGAGCCGACGGGAACGATGGATGAAAAACCAAGGAATCTCGGTATGAGCACAACATGCCGCACGATAAAATAATTTTATATATTACGATCTGTTCATATCACAGCTGTGATGTGCTGTCGGCGGAGCTCGAACGAGTTATTAAAAATAGGAAAAAATTTAAATTGTGATTTATTCGAAAATGGTTTAAATAATTCAATACGATAAAAAAAAGGTACTATTATGATAATTAAATATTTTATTAAATCATATTTTGAAGCAAAACATTTATAAAAAAAAACCTGACAATTTAACTGACTTACAAATTTATATTTATATCTATATCGACAAGTGTGATTATAACGGAGACGGTTTTACTACGAGTCTCATTATAATTAAGCCTGCAGCCACAAATTCCATCAAAATCAGTGGAAAATTAATAATTTTTTTTTACTTTACATTTAACTATACATTCTTTTCTTGTTTAACTCATGCCACGGACGTCACATTATTTAAAAATACAAATTATATAATTTTATTTTTAATGGGATGTGTTCTTATAAAGAAAATAGTAAATAAAATAAAATAAAGTTTCCATTTTTTTACTGGCTAACGATTTTTCAATCACTTCATCAATTCCACAACCATATTTATTTTATTTTAAATATAAGTATCAACTATTATATTTTAGATGTATACATTTTAAAACAAAGATAATAAAATACCGAGCAGTATCTGTATTAAAATAAAAACTAACACACGCGTTGAAATAAAACAAAAATTGACAGCACGGCTATTGGCGTAAAATTAACCAATATTTTTCCTACAATTATATTGTTACGTCAATAGTCTCGGACATCATTTTACTCGTTACGTCTGAAATTTCCAGAAAATGTATTTTCCCTTTTAATATTTTTACACTTTAAAAGTGCGGGGTGTTCGGGTGTATAGCACGAGTGCCGTTGCCGGCATCGATAATATCCAAAACGACATTACAATCCCCGTCGATTTCGAGTGTGTTTTAATGGGCTAATAATAATATGACACGCATCACACACTCCACGCGGTCGCATTCCATATAATGACCTAGGCGATCGGATGGACATTAGTTGGTCAATTCGCACGGCGGTCGACCACGACCGCAGGACGATTTAACAATAATAATACACGTAAACGATCGTCGACGTGTGTGTGTGTGTGTGTGTGTGTGTGCGTGTATAAATATATACTGTTTAACATTCACTATGGCTAACACGCGCGCGCACGCTTATGAGCGCACTAATGCGATGGTAATAATATCGCGCCGAATAATAATAATAATAATACATTAAACGACCGCGACGAGGCCGAGCGCGAGTGTGCGTGCATTTAGATTCGTCCGCGGAGGTTTTTCCCGTTTTTCCCGTTTTTTTTTTTTTTT